>JAHZMT010001505.1:0-13397 GCA_027743785.1 Sinhomidia bicolor
AGAGAAAGTGTGGATGATCGGTAGTATATACAAAATAATAATAAGTCACATGGAAAAACCTTCCTTTCATTTTCATTGTTATCTATGATTTGTCAAACCTTATTTCTCCCAACACTGTGCACTACTGTACTGAAACTTTAGTTAGGAAAGGAAGAAGAAGTTCGTACATTTACCTATTATTACTTGTACCTAAAATAAAAACTGGCTTTGTCAAGCCATCAAGTGTCACGGACAGAATCGCAATATTCACTAATCATACTTTCAAATAAATAATGGTGAGCGAAACTTCTAGTCACATATACACATATACCAGTGGTTCGTTTTTTTACGGGAAATAATACTCAGTGTACACTGTAATAATGAAAATGAGTATTTGTATCCGTTATATATGTAACAAATGCAAGATTTATATTTGACGAAATTTCAGGCAAGTTCTTTGGTAGCGGCAGGCCTTGGAATTGCCGTTGTAGGCTTCACAGGACGATATATTTTAAGAAGAGCACCTAATATGGCACAAAAAATGACTGAAGCGATGAAGACGTTACCCAACTTGGATGAAGCGTTAAGCTTTTGCTTTAAGCGTAATATTCTCTTAATATTTGTTCGAGAATTAATTATGCTACATGTGTCATGTACAGGAGGCTCATAAAAGACTGATAACCATAAACCATCCTGATAGAGGGGGATCGCCATTTATAGCATCAAAAATTAATGAAGCCAAAGATTACTTGGAAAATTCGGGACATGGAAGTGGATTGAAGCGCTAGTTATTATTATTACAATCAATGTTACAATAAATCAAGTACGCAGACAAAAAAAATGACGTGACACATTTTTATTATTCGTGAACAAAAATTCATCTAATTGTGTTTCATGTAACGATGCTAGTGATATAATTTTCGTAAGATTAGTGTAGTGAGCAACATCAATATCATTGTAGTGAAATATTAAACCTTTTCGCACATACAGATATAATACCTATATCCTGTACTCTATATTTAAAATAAACAGACTTCTTTTATAAAACTCTGTTAAGCTCGTGTTCAAAAGTACAGAAGCTTCTAAATACTTACCTACATATTGTATGTAGAATCATCTTAAAAATCTCTCGGTGCATAATAAAAATAATATTATAAACGCATGTGAATTGTTTCTCTGCAACTTTACTTTCTTATTGGCAGGAGGGTGCAAAATTATTCAATAAAGGAATTAATTAGTGGTTTTGTAAGTATGTCCTTTTGATCACAATTTTTTTCTTGGTTTCTTTTCAAGCACGGTCACTTGGCAAATATATTGTTATACGGTGAACTCATGCTACTATCTGATATGTGCACGCACAATGACAACTGCATATTATTGAAAGGTGTTAACCAAACTGTGCGTGCATGCGCGGTTTACTGGTGCGTGTTACACATAAGCCTGAAGAGTTTTTTAAATTTTTAATTTCCGTTACATTGTGCTTAAATTTCATTTTTTCATCTCATCTTTGCCTGGAAACTTCCTTCTCCCGTCTTTTCTCTTCTTGCTTGCTTTCGTCGTAGAGTTTCCTTTTGGCTTTCTCGTTGTCCTAGGTCGATTTCGGTCATACTCGCATATGAATGGTAAAGGCATAACACATTGAACTGGACCCAAATTTCTTGTGCTCAGACTCATTGCAGGACACATTTCCTTCATTCCTCCTCCCCTATACATTGTTTATAAAATCAGAAACATTTGCAATCAGTAATACAATTGGTATATTATATAAGCTCTAATGTATCAAATGCACCATGTTTGTTTATTGCCAAATCCTTCATTACATTACTGCAATTTGCCAAAACTTGTACTGTACTTGAAAAAGCTTTTAGTTTTTTTTGCAATTTTGTCACGTAAAAAATCAAAATAGAACCAAGCGTCGGTAGAATCCGTTCGCATGGCTCAATGAAACTGGCTGCGTATTTAAATGGCTTGCACATCCCAAAAACTTTATATATCGTGATCATTGCCGTTCATGGAAGAATAAAGTAAACATATTCAACTGGGTTTCTCCATATTATATCTAAAAATATTTCTTAACTTGTGTGGTTCTAGGTTTCTGTGTTTATGGGTAATAGAATGTTTTTTTTAAAAATTTATGTGCTCCTCTATTTTTTTCTCGGTAGACACGACAGAGAAAGTGGATTATGAATATTGTGATCATCATTATCACTGCTATTTATCACTTCAAATAAAAATATTTAAAACTAATTTTAAAGACTTTCTAATACCAAGAAACAATCCATGTCAAGTAAATCTTTTCATTTCATTATCAATAAAATTATCATTATCCATATAATTTTAAATACATGATATGTAGGCGAAGATGTAGAAGGCTGTGTACATAAATTCATTTGAGATTTGTTTTCTCATGGTTCTATCTAGGGAGAATACTTTGCAATATAAGGAAACTGTAGAAAATGAAAACTATTGGTTTTGTGTGTTGTGTTGTGCAGTGCACCAGAGGTGGATAATGTACATAGTTTGTAATATTTTTATCAACTGCACAATTGGTGAAAGAAAAATAACAAGTAAAATGACACTCAGTTTATGACAGTACAAAAAGATTTACGAAAGGAAAAAGTAGAAATGGTAACAACCTTGGATGGAAGCTTATGTTGTTTCCGCAGAATATGTAGAGGAATAAATCCTTCACATGTTGAGTATTTTGCAAATAATATACTCAGCTCAAACCCCGTGCTCTAAATACGGCCCATAAAAGCAGGATACATCTTACTATCAAAAATGACATTATCTTTCCATGTTTAATTTATCTTACATGTATTAGCAAACTGATGGTAAATGATTGTAAAGTCTTGTAACTCTCGTTTCAACAGACTATTTTCTACCTGGATACTTTTATAAAACTGAAATGACGTTTGACACTGCCTTGAGGGAAAACTGCTATATAAAAAATTTTGCTATGTGGGTGGTCTTAACCTTTCCTCAAAATGATGAGCTTAAAATTCTGCTGTAAAATATTAAGTTGCTTTTTCGGAAAGCAAAAAATGTGTAGTTCATATTTTGTTTGACTTTTCCTTTGAACACAGATGTTGTTTCGTTACTCGAGTATAGAACAAACGAAATCATGCTTGAAACTTGTATAGGTATGTAAATTCAAAGGTGACACTTATGCTTGACTGCCCTTGCACTAAATCCCTAAATTAATTGCATTATTTTTCAGTTATATGAAACGAATTTAGTTTTAGTGTCAGGTGGGCACACTACTGCACACTGCACACATTGTGCATTTCTTCATTTTATAGGCAAGTGTACAAATAATTGGATTGACAGTTATGCTCATTTGCGTTTACTGAAAAGACACATTTTCATTGTGAGGACTTACACCAATGACGCTTTTATTCCAGCTTTCTCCATACCAGCCTTATCCAAATTGAGCCCTGGATGGGTCACTTCCTTCATAGAATGTTTTTTCCATTTCTTCTTATCAGCTCCTACCCAAACGTCCATACCAATCATTCTAGCTCGCATGAAGAGACTTTCCAACCTTCGCATCTCTTCAATTGTTTTTGCTGGGTGATGGAGAAAGATAAAAAAATATTAATTACTTCTTTTTGCATTTCTTTCTCTTAATACATGTCCTGCCGATATCATTGATTACGTAATTTATTGTTAAATTATTGATGACTAAAAAGATGTTTCTCGAACAATCCAATAATGTAGTTTATGACTGACACTAAATCATATTTCAACGTTACAATCTTATTACCAGCAGAAAAAACGTAGCATCAAAATTTAGTTGAAGTGCCATGGGGGAACTTGCAACTTGACAAAATGCAGATCTACAGTCTGTATTTTGTTTCCAAAAACATATCTTTCCAACAAGCATTGTATAGCTATTTACACAGCTTCGTTCACATTTCTCAAGAAACGGAGAACATGTTGTTGTATGTATAAAGATGCTTTTCCATTTTCCTCTATTTTATTAGATTTTGTTTGTCTAATGAAGACGTAACGAGATGGAAAATGAAACATTTTCCACTTCACATAAACATGGGCAATTCTTTTTTAAATTCTCCTTCGAGATACATCATCATATTATGTCCTTCACCAAGCTTCATACTAGCTATTTCCACCTAAATAATTTACAAACTATTTCATTTCGCAACAGTAAATATCTAGAAAATATCGTTATGTCGTTGAGAAGCATTTAGTGTGAAGAAACGTTATATGATAAGTGTGCACAAGTACGCAATTAAATGTGCGCGCAAAAGGGTAAAGTCAACGCTTCAGTTTGCAATTTTATACAATTTGCCTAAAACTTTATTTCTGTTTGTTGACATCTTTGCATGAAAATAAACCCTACTTTTCGACACGTCAATATACATCGTGGAAAAAGTAAATGACAATTTTTATGAGTGTGGGATAGTTGTATTTTCGTAAGTATGTTTAGTACAAATGCTTTTAACACTAGACAGAACACGAGTAAAAATATAAACCTATATAGAACGCGTCAACTCCTACAAAAGTTTCTTTTTATGTCTGTGATTCTTTTTTTCTGCATAGTATGATATTATCCAACATGCCAAATTTACGCTACATTTTTTCACTTTAGGTAGGTCACAACGAGTAAATAAACTTAGCAGATGTGCACACTTATACTGCATGTAAATGTAATTACAATTTACAATTGACATTAATTACGTTGAAGAATAAATGATCTCGTTTTTCTCAAACTAACAGGAATCACTGTATCGCGAGTTCAAATCTGACTCAAACGTAGTCTCTTCGTTCACCCAAATATAATACTAAAATCTTATCTCATGAATGAATTATGAAGTTATAGTATCAATAAATAACTTTACCCTCAGCAAGCCTCCCTTCCTTTTTTCTACAGAACTCCTTGGCTCTTTTAAAGTTGAGCCTTTTCTTTTCATAAAGTTTAAAGCGTTTTCGTCCAACGACGACCTCGTTTTTTCTTGCAATTCCTCTACCTCCACCTCCATCAGCCATACCATACGGATCTGGACGTGAGAGATGATCCGGATGGTCGGGGTAATCTGGATTGCTTGGATAGTCTTCGTTTTCAGTATCGTATTCTGGCATCATCTGCATCTGTAAATTTGTTGCAAATTATTAAACATTAAGGAAAATGTGATTACAGTAAGCATGTACACTCGGTTAAATACCTTTACGAGGTCGATGAAATTTGTTGTTAATATGAATAAGCATATTGAAGTAAGTAACTTGAATTTTGGCATTTTAAATCCCAGTAGGTTTAACAAAATATTGTATATTGTGATTTCTCTCAACAAGTAGCACTAATATTATTCAAAAAATTTATTATTCACTTTATAAGTTTAAATATTTAGACACATTGGAAATCCATTTTAAATAAAAATTTTGACTTGTATAAATTTACACCAACTCCATTGTTCGAATTCCAAGTTTAAAATGACGTGTCAAAAACTATATGCACAAAGCCCGTGTAAAAGAAGGTGTATAAAACTCCTCCAGATATTAACAAGCAACGTAGGTGTTCGCTGGACTGTTGCTTTTACTCATGCTTCAGTTTAAGATGCAAGAATAACACCGAATTTTTTCATCGTGTAATATTCTACTGTACTGACAACCTATATAGATATTATGTAAAGTGAATCTGACCATACAATTTTTTCAACAGATTATTGAAGACTTGTAAAACAGCCACTTTGAAGTTAAATATTGCTAAATGGAGTTTCCATTGTAAAAGAATGTCGTGTATGTGATAGATATATAGCATATGTACGAAAAGTATGTGCAAACAGTTGAATTGCACCTTCTTCTTCTTCTTACCCTTCCTTACCTGTCTCATTGGCTGTCTTCTTGTCTGCTAATCTACGTAAGCACATTATAATGTACAGAACGGATATATGAAACGGGGAGCGACAGAAAAGAAAGAGAAGGTGGTATGAAAGGAGAGAAAGTGTCACAATTGATTACGTACGAGAAAGTTCGATAGCTGGTTAATAATGCATGTTAATCGCCGTCCGGCAAATGTCGACAAGATAGTTTTGGGAAGTAGTGATGGGTGTAATGATGAGAGTTAGTGAAGTGTTTGTCTATTGATTTAAACATAAATTTATGCTGTGGGATAGTTGAGTTGGATTTTGGGAATATAAACGTCTGAATTTCCAGCATGATCTATCTCGAATACAGAAACATTCTACAAGACAATGAAGATGCAACAAAACAAGACGCATATTTTGTTATGAACACCTTGTGGCGAAAAATTATAGTACGCTTACAATTTTAGTATTTTTAAAGGGTTTTTATTGTAATTGGTCGTATTTACATGTTTGAGAAACCCATAAGAAACTATTTCTTACCTTTATAAGGGTATGTATATTTGGTTGAATTATTGTTTGTTTTTTGCTTGCATGACCTTGTGTGAATCAACACCTTGGTCATTGTTATTGGTAGGACGTAGCGAAACAGCCTTGAAGCATGAAGATCTAACTAAACTTGTGTTAACAAATCGACCTGTTGTTTCCTTTCAACAAATCAAATTCCAAAGTTATCGTATTATCGTCGCTTAGAAAGTCGTTGCTGACAAAAAAGTTTCTTGTCATTAATTTCATCTGTTAACGTTTGACGTACATATACGACCAAACTTTGCGTACCTTTTCATATTGAAGTACTAGATTGAACTTTTTTTCAGGTGTATTTTTGTCAGCAGTTAGGAACAGATTAAATGTCAAAATTTATATTATCCAATAGGATTCGGTATGTACGAAATGACATGACACATATGGAAGAAAAGGAGAATTTACAAGTTTTACACTTCTCAATAAAGTAAACAAGGAAATGGCTTATGTACGAATGATAAAAAGCATACCATGTTAGAAGGAAGATAATATGCTGAAATTCTAGGTATATTTTTGTTGTTTGGCTAACTGACAATGAGTGGAATATTTCATGGTTTTCTTAAATAGATTGGGTGAGACATATACTGAATACTGCTTTCTCAAAACTTGCTTTGGTTTTGCAGGAAAAAATTTTGTTGTATATCTGACACTGCGTAAGTTCAAGATACTCTTTCAGTCAAGCAAGTCGTAAAGACAAATGGTACGCAAAAAAGCAGAGCTAAATCGGTCAGATATCCAACCACATTCCGCACACGAAAAAAACGATCGGCTTTTGTAAATTATTCTGATAATTTTAAAAAGTGCAACGTGGTGCATGACAATTTGAAAATAAACCATGTAGATTCTACACTGTAGAATCCAATAATCTTCATTGGCTTATTTTATAGCATTTTCAGTTGTGATGCATGTATGCATGTACATGTACAAACGAAATGTTAACAAACACACTTTCATAAATATAAGAGGGTTAAAGAAAAATACCAGATTGTTTCAAAAATATTTACCCTTTCCACCGTCATCGTAGCCTTGAGATGTAATGTAACATTGCCATTGCTCAGACTTGCACTGATTGACATGTTTTGTTTTTAAAAGCAAGACGTCAATGTAGGCAACAAAAATGTTTTGTTCTTCCCATCTTCAATCTTCCACAATGAGTGAGTATACTCAACTTCAGAATCACAAGAAAAGCTTGAAAACATTCTACAAAAAAGAATAAACAACAGCAGCAACACAGGCAGATCTTTGGTTTACAGATTTAAAAATAGGAATTCAAATCCATTCACTTTTGTTCCGATTTACAACGCAGTATGTTATTATATGCTACTTTCGTCGATGTGCTTTGCAAAAAGTTATCATATTTATTATATATTGCAAATTACAAAATCTCATCTCTCACTATTTTATCAATCAATACTTTGTTTAAAAAGGCACTATATCTCATTACATATTGACTGCTGCTGGCATGCTATGGCGTGATGAAATTATTTTTAAAAACAATTTATATGCATAAATTTTAACCCTTAATAGTAAATGAATGCGTAATTAATTTGAAATTAAATATGGCATTTAAAACTATTCATGTTTTATTCAATGCAGTATATTGCAATTATTATGTATCTCATCTTTCTTTTTAAAATAATGATGTGCTAAAATTAAAATTGTCTTGTTTATTAAAGAAAAAGGAATACATGTATCAGTTAAAACATGAATAAACAAGGCTTATAGTTTTATGAATATATCATAAAATGATTAACAGAAGATTTAAAAAAATCTATTTTAAAATTCGGACATACACAATTTTGTTACAGAAAAAAGATAATCTTCTGAAACTATCTCACTCTATGTAAGTAAATCCAGAGGAGTTGTTGATAGCCTTGTCTTTTAATTGAATTTTATTTTACGCAGTCTTTATGTTCTCACTGCTAAATGCTCTGATAGAGCTACTTGCTTGGAAGAGGCCAAAAGCTGTCAGAAAGGAGGATCTTTTCGTTAAAAGCCCCGTGTCGGCTCGTTTCATACATTCCATAAGATTTTAGAGTCCCTCAAGAAGAGTTATTGGCAATTCTATTCAAATCGCCTACATCCTGTCTCATTGTCAGTAAAAGACACGCGCACCGCGCACCATCAGCAACGCCCTAACGCAACTACGCGAAGTTCAATGACGTGCCACCGTCAAGAGCCAAGAAAATGCATTATGTAACATGTTTTGTACCTATTAATATACATTGCCTAATTATCTTGGAACTAAGTCGTGATTTAAAACGCTCTTTTAAATCTTTGACAGAATAAGAATCCTTTGTCTTTTCAACAACGTTGTTTGCAGTTTTTAAATGAAGCATTTTCCCATCTATGAGGAGTCAGCGCTCTCGTACAAATTTTTACAAAGATTTTCGGAAGACGTTGCAAACTTAATGTCTAAAAAAGAATATTGAGTACAACTTGTGCGAAAACATTTCACTTTTACGCTAATAACACATGCATTAATCTTTTCATGGCCATCATCATCTGTCGGTTGTAACTTGTAGAGAGTCCTCTACCTACTTACTTTACTTGTAGACCTCAGAGTTGGTTAGTAGAGAAACGTCATCTCTGTGCAAGGGTATAATCATGATGATGCATACTGATTTTATTTTCGTCCCATGTTGGTCCACTTCCAAAGCTTTTTACTTTCAGTATTCACGTTCATTTCATCACAAACAGCTTTCATCTCTTGCAGGTTTGCCACTAAACTGTATATAGATCAAGTGGTGATGATAGCAAATAAAAGAATAAGACATCATATATTGGTGTGATGTCTGTACTAATAAAATTAATCCAATCTGCCTCGACAAGTCTACTTTCTTTGTCTGCGTTTATCAGAGTTATCTCTTATCTCTGGTTTCGAAAAATTAATGACTTCTTGTCTTGTTTAAGTGTACAAAGTAGTTCATAATAAAGATAAAGCAGATATTTGACTCCTCGGGTTTGAATTTTTTTTATTTATCATGACTTTAAAAAGTTTGAAAACCATGCAAATAGATATTGAATTGGACAATTTATAAGTTAGCAAAGGCAAGGTGAGAATTAATTAGAGTTATTTTGGTCTTTCCCTCTAGTTATTTTTTTGAAGTTAAATGAAAGGTAATATTTATGAATAATAAATTGCAAAAAGTGCAATAACAACATCACCTCATGTGTTAAACGTTCTTTTGAGATACTTTTGAAGATTATGGAAGTAATACCAGATATAATTCAAACCAGAAGCAGTTAAAATAATAAAAAACATTCTACGTATGCATTATGCATTTTAAACCAGTGTCAGGGTGAAAAGCTTCATCGTCGAATCAGCGTGGATCATATTTTTAGGTGCCTATTATAATAACTGGCACTGTGGCATTTTGGCATGAAACACAGCTCTGGTGTCATGAAATTAATGTGCTTTTTAACAGAGTAAGAATTTTTCTCGTGATAATAATGCCAGATATTTTGATGCTCACTTCAAAAATTGTATAAAGCACGCATCATATTTCACACATGTGGCTACCCACATTGCAATATTTGCAATATATGAAGGCATCATTGTAGCTCGACACAGTAACCTAATGAAAAAGCAGCCTATATAATTGTAGCAGTATAAAGATAATTTCGTATATCATAAGAGAAACACTCTTTTTCATATGACAATATAGGTATATAAAGTAGGTATACAATTTTTTTTAGAAGGCAAAGGGGAAGGATATAATTACCTATGTTTTATACTAATAACTCACACATCTGTCTAAACGTTGCAATCTGTTTTGGAATTCACACCATCCTGAAAACAAGGTTACACGAGCGAAAGTACAAGTCACCTTTATCTGTCGGATGTTAAAGAGTACGTAGTTCCAAACGATTAATATGAAATAAGACAACTGTACTGATAGTGTCTAATATAAGCACTTGGATAGGTAGTTTGAGACTTGAGGCTCTCGTGTGTTTAAGTGTGGTGTCAGACTTCAGCTCTATATTACACAACAATCCTTTCATACTATTACTTGTTACACAAAATCTTTTCTTTTCACCAAATATAGTTGACATATTTTTGCAAGCAAAATGAGACAATCTCTACGTAAGAAATAAAGACAAGAGAACAGGAATCAGGACACTATTTCCAGGAAATTCATTTATTAGAATAGATTAGATATAACGAAAAAATCTTACATTGCGCATTGAATAATCTTTTTTCTAGAACAAGAAGACGATGACAATAAAAGATCATAAGCATAGTAATTCTGGCTCTTGTTAAAAAATCAAGTCATAAATTCATTTTTTTATTCATTCAATCTATAGCTTATCGTTCTATTGACTTTGCTAGGTTTTCCTCCTCATTTTTTATACATAGTTGTAAGTAAAAGAATATACAGAACTTTTAGGTTTCAGATGGTAATGCATATGCATAAACTAAATAATAGTATTTGTAAGCAATATGCAATGTTCGCAATGTGGTTTTTTCTCTCAGCTAATATTTCAGTATATGATGACGTAAACTAACCATCAAGAATATTTTTGTTGCTACAAAACATTATGCAAAAGAACAGAAAGTTTGTTATGCCCGCTACTTCTTGACTCATTAATACTACTCATTTCCGAATAGTAAAGATAAGTGACTAATTTCAAAAAACACAATGTTTTATCTGATTGATTACTTACTGCATGAAAACGTTACAAACAAAACAAAGCCGTTCACGCAATCTAATAAGTACAAAGGTTTGGGTTAGTAGTACGCAAGCTGTTTCTACATGGTTTCTACACATTGTTTCTGAACTTATTTACACAACTTATGTAGAGTTGGTGAATTTAATCCTAAATATTGAAAGAATAATTGTTTATGTAAGTGATATAAGAAAAACTTATATGATATGCACTATTCATTACATATTATTTGCTTTATTTTCTTCGTAATGGATCCCTGTCTAAGTGTCTAGTCATGTGTCATGCCATTTTGTTGCTGCATCCTGTTTTGATCAAATTTGATTTTATTCAAGAGACACATTATGGTAATCATATTGCTCTTTAAAATTCAACTACATCATCATGAGCCTGACCACAGTCTGAAAAAATCATTGAGCGTAGTTGAAGGACTAGACTTATATCATGTAAATACATATGTATATATAACATNTGAGCCTGACCACAGTCTGAAAAAATCATTGAGCGTAGTTGAAGGACTAGACTTATATCATGTAAATACATATGTATATATAACATAGGTATTATTAAAAGCTTGAAAAGGTTCTAAATGTGTAGGACGTTGGAATACATTTAGCAAGGCATAGAAATGGGGTAGGTATGGCCTACATAAGGTACTTGAAGAGAGAAAAATGAGATAAGGTGGATGGCAATACAAACATGGCAATACTATTTGACAAGGACTAGATTATTTTTTTGCACATTTGCACAGATTTGCTGTACTTGCTCATTCGATTTATCATCAATACGTTTCGTATACTTTTGTGCTACAACACGACGAGAAATGAATTGGAATACCAAAACTAATAACAATGTTTTCATTTAGTTTTTCCATACGCATCTAAGTCCACGAACCAGCACTGATATGACATATAGTTTCTAGAAGGAAAAACTTTCCCTTTCCCCGAATGTGTTTCCGCTATGCGTTCTAATTCTCTTTTATGTGGAATAGTGCTGCCTTATATGAATATCTGCATCGTATACGCCTTATCATATTTTATAGCATAGCCTTTTATTCATTGCGTACACAGTTACACAAGATATTTTGCAAGTTATATATACGACATATACATGTGGCTGTTTTCTTTGTAACTAACGTCGTAGCAGTGCTAACAGCAGAACGGGGACGGAGAGAGACTACTGCATATCCATGGGTTCAGAGCATGATGCATACAGTTTTCTTTTTTTTGCCTTCTTCCCGAGAAATAGCGTCGGATAGAAATCGGTGCTGTGTTGTAATGTACGATGTGTTGTTGCCTTTCTCGGGATATTTCATGAACACTAATGCAGTACAGTTAAAGGAAAGATGCTTTGTTTTTGGCAGCATGATGACGGCTTGGCAAGCCATGTACCTTGCTTTCCCGAGCTCTAGTAATGATGATGATGATGATGGCATGGCACAAGGAAACGACTTTGGGCTGCGAAGCGATGCCCCTCCACACATCAGCTGGAGGTTCGCTATGGCAAGGATCCCAGCAGATGAGCAATGGCTTGTTGCTACTACTTCAGTATTTTCAGTTATTATTAGAAGTGGTGCCAGTAGTGGCAAAAATCCTCGTCACCGTAGTCTTTGTTGGGGCACTAGAAAGGTGAAACTGAAACTGTACACATAGTTTATATAGTAGTGACTAAGGTTAATGATATCCTATTAGATTAAGTTTTTTTCTACTGAAAGCAAATTTTCAGAATTTTTTTTTGTTTGGTGAGCATTCATTTTCTGAATAAGTTTCTTATCAGATAAATTGCTGTGGGTAGTAAAAAGAAAGTATAATTTACATGAATCATTTTTTTCTTTGTCAGTAAAATTTTTATTTATTGGACGCAAGTGCATTTTCTAGCTTTTATTCTCACATTTTATTGATTGTGATTTTTTTTTCAATCAAAAAAGTACAAGAGAAAGTAAGTGTACATTTAGTTAATTTATTGGAGTGACTTTGGAAAACAATAATGAGCAATTGCTACGTGGGACTGATTTTCTATTAAGGTAAGTGCATAACATAAAGAGAAAAACGTCATTCCCTCTTTTATACATGCACAAACTGGGAACCAAATTTAGTTATGTACCAGATTCAATCCAATCATTCATTTCAAATGAACAGTGTTAATTGACTAGATGAAGGCCTAAAGGAGTTTCTAACAGTTCTCTCAAACGGACGCTATTTTTTCAACTTCCCAACTTTTCAACTGTTATCTTCGTTTTTCTGTTTTTCATTGTACGATGACAGCTACATTCATTAGCTTTCCGTCTGATAATTTGATTAATTTTATAGAAAGGTTGTAAATCTACGCTCTGCTACAACGATTTTT
>JAHZMT010001506.1:0-16085 GCA_027743785.1 Sinhomidia bicolor
TTTTTTCTGTTATTTTCCATTTTTGGTTAAGATCATGGTGAGCTTCTCTGTGCGCATTGGATATTATGAAGGTAAAAAATGAGATTTTTGTCACATCATTTGCTTTCCGTTCAAAATTGCATTAGAGTAATACACCACCCCCATGCCGCTTTCCTGAGTAATTTTCTTTCATTAACTCTCCATCAAAGGTAGAAAATTATGAGAAAATCCCGAAAAATACGCTGCGTCTCTGTGCACATCATGAATACGATAAAGTAAAAGACAGTAGCAGACACAATCAGTGAATGCAGTAGTAAGGTATCTACTATGCTGCTGCTGCTACTACTACTGCGTGATTACTTGAATAGCTCGGAACAGTATGAATCCCCACGGGCTCAATGCCCAATTTTAGAAAAATGCAGGTACGTAAAAGGAAGAAAAAGATTGGATTCTCGGATTTTAATATTCGTATTTTAGGTATACATCATCATCATCATAATAATAATATGGGATTAAAGTACATACTGGGATTTTAAAATAAAATCAAGTTGGATGAAGAGCAAAAGGAACAGGAAAAGAAAATTACGTCTTTTCCTTTTTGACAGATGCATTTCTTTTGAATGTCATTATTATTACTTTTCTTATTATTATTATTATAAGTAACTTTTTTTAAATAAGAAGAAAGAATATAAAAAATAGTCTGCTATGCTTTCATCTAACATTGAAAGTTGTCGTTTCGTTTGCTCCAATGCGCACGTAAACAAAAGATTTTACTATTTAAAAAGATTTTTTCAACAATTTTCCTTAATTATTTTTAATTTTTCTGGCTGCAACATGTGCAGTCAAAACAAAAGGATTTCTCTGTAAAAATTATTTTTTTAGAAAAAAAGAACACACGTAACGTCGATCTCCTGTGAAGGCATACAATATGTTTTTGTATTTAAACAACATGTAGCCAATCTCACCGAAAATCTGACAAAGAATGAATGATCTTTTATAAATAATATGTATCGTATGTGAGGATGTATTTTTTTAAAAACAGAAACATGACCTCTCTTGGTCCATTTCGTGATGCACTTATTGGTAAAATTGTAAAACAAAAGTAGAAAATTGCTAAATTTTCATTATTTTATGAGTTTTGTATTTTACAAATTTGTGTATCAACAAGACTTTTAACCCCATTTTGTATTCAACATCGGTACATGCGTATATACGTATGTATGCTTGGTTTACTAAATACTTAATTTGCATAGAAATAGTCCACTCGTTCATATTTTTTGTTTGAGAACACAACTACAACAACGCAGACCAGGGAGAAAATGTTATCGATATTTGAAACACAGTAAGTTGTGAATTAATGCGGAATGCTTGAGTATTACACGCTTTTTTTAAAATCTTTAAAATGAATCTTAAACAGCTGCAACTCATGTTAGAAGCGGTGCGGTGGTGGTGAGCAAGCAAGCAAGCAATGTATAATGAGTGTAAATACTTTGATGGCCTCCATCGATGATGGCTGAGATGTGTAGCTTTTTTAGTCAATAAGTTTCTCATGTAGATTTCATCTAATAATTTGAAAAAGTACCAGCACTTTGCAAACATCAGACACAGACAGACACACATGCACAACTTTCTCAATATTTATGGAAATAAAAAAAGCTTTAACCACTCGAAACTAATCGTTTCCTCTGGCTTTTCTATAGTTCATAGGAAAACGGCGATTTTGAGGTAATTTTCAAAAGTCAATCCATTATTCATGACTTTTATTTAGCTTTAAGGTTCAATCATGTAGTAATTCAATTAGCATTTTTCATATGTGCGATCACCACCACCGTCATCATCATCATAATATTTATTGCTGTGTATGCAGCCATTCTTCTTCATTTTTTTACTTACTCATCGCATTCACCTCTCTTGTATTTATTTCAATTTTCTCATGTTTCAAAAACGTTCTCATTCACTGAACTGCTTATTTTTTTGAATGGGCTAACACATTAACTATCAGATATGCATAATGATCTTCATGAATGAGGAAAAACTGTAACCAGACATTATCCTCTGTTTGTATATTTTCCTTAATAATTTTTTTCCTGTGTGGTATGTCCTACTAGCCGCGCTGCTAGCCTATGAAAGATCTCATTGTCAGTTAACAACAAAAAATCAATATTCGATTCAAAATAAGATGAAGGATGAACGAAAAAAAATGATGGCAAACGAAAAGAATGGATGGATGGGCTGCAAAGTTACAACTTCTTTCAAGAAAGCAAAAAAGGTGAGCACATACTTGTACATAGGTAATAATAATAATAATCATACCTAGTAGAACAGCTTAGCTACACTCATACATACCTACATGGCAAGGCTGAAGACGATGACTTGTATGACGACGGACGAGTGAGTCAATGCTGTAATTTAAACACGCTCGTCACACGCTGATCAAGGTGATCAGTAAACAAGTCACATTTATTGCGCTTAAAATGATGATGATATTATTTGTTGATACAAGATAGGTATTACTCGGACTAAAACATACACATTAAAATACCACCTTGCTACTTCATTCACATCATTATGTTAGGTGATAGGTTACCACAGGTATGTATGTAGGCATATATGCACATATTATAGGCATTATTATAATAATGTTGTGTGCTTGTTGTTGTTGTAGTAGAAAAACTCAAGGCATTCACACAAGTGGAATGGTTTAGGTAACTGTGTGTAATACATTATTACTTTTTGCTTTCTATTTTTGTTATTTTATCACGTATAAATATTCAATTTTCGATTCAGTTTCCCCCTTGGTCTTCTTTCTTATCAGAAATCTTCAAAAATGGTGAATCGCCCTTGCTCCCATCATCCTTTTTTTACCTGAAGTTTTAGTAAGTAATCAGAATTTTTTTTGATTCTTTCTCGCTTGAAGGGAATAAGTAATAGGTAATCATCATTTACCTTGGTACATAAGATGTTTTTTATATGTAGAGACGGCGTAACTCTGATTTGATAAATTTGATTCGATTGGGTTGGAAGTGGAAGAAGGATTATTTAAAAAGAAATAGCCTTGTTCACGGTAAAACATCAACATCAACGTGTTTAGCGTTTGTGTATTGATTATTGATTATAATAAAAACAAAGTTGGCTTCATACCCAAACCGAGCTTTCAACCGTTGCGTTGCAAGTATGCATGTATGCTTATTTGTACATATATATTCAGAAACATGATGGACTACACAAGAACATCTCTTGTGAATTTTGATCAGAATAAGAATGTATGTATTTCAGGTGATTTAATTTGTTTTGCTCAGCAGGCGGTTTGAATGGCTCTCATTGTCCGAGACGACGACAATGTTGGCGATGATGACGATGATGATGATGCTTTCTTGAAATTCTTGTACACGCATATTATTTTGATTTAAATCCTGTATTATAAAGGCTTGATATTTTGATAACTGAAGTTAACAAGCAGAAAAAGCATATTGATTGAAGCGCATATGCACTTACGAATTACTATTTTTATTTTTGGGATGAGAAGAAAAATGGACATTTTCTCCTTGTCAATCCCAGATCATCGTATCATCATCTTCTTAAATGCTATTTATGATGTACCCAACTACATTTTATATATAAATCTAAATGAAAGGTACGTTATACGGGATTCAATATTATTTCGCGTATTATGGCAAAAAAGGGGTGGTGATGCCATTCAAGCCAAATGTAGTGGAAAGGAACTTTACAGAGCTGCATTCCTACATGACACATTCTAAAAATTGCTACAATGAAATAAAAAAAATATGAAAAGTTAAGTAGAGTCCGAAAGAAATATCATTTGCAAAAGAGGGTTGGTTACTACTACTACTACGTCGACTTAACTTTAAAGGCAACAGAAGAAGTGGCTATATAAGAAAAAAATATGAATTGATCACAAAATGATAGGATAATATGTAGTTGTGTTACTGGCCATTGAGAACCAATGTAAAAATGACGAACGGACGAATAAAAGATGAAAAGACACCTGCACATTTGTATGCGATTTGTGTATTCCATTGCATGTTTTAATGTGCATTATTTTTCATTCGATTTGGAGTCGATTTTTCATCAATTGATTGAAGAAAAATAAGAGGTGGATGTACTTACTCTTTTCTTTCTTCTTCTGTGTAATACTACTACTCACTCAGACAATATTATTCTTTCCATTTGAAAATCATTTATTTTTACAAGCGTAGGAAGCGTACAATATTTTTACAAGAATGCTTTTTTCTTTATCTATCTACCTATCCACGTACATTTGTATGTTCTTTTGCCAAATTATAAACTGCCAGAAAAAAAGAAGGAAAAGAAGAATCGGCAAATCATTCTTCAACAATATAATGATGAAATGAAGCAAATTTAAGTTGGCAGGTATATATATATAGAGGAAGAAGATATTTTGAATTTGGTGGATGTCTTTTCATGGCGGTGGTGCATGTACAGTATCATCATCATCATCATCATCATTACAAGACTACGAACATCAACAATAGTCGATAAATTTAGTGAAGTATGCATCATTCTCTTTGAGATGTCATTGTGCTTGTCATTTTCCCATTTGACTCTTTTCCAATTGTTGCGTGTTCTATGCTGCTGCCAGTGTTCCTTACCTTTTTTGCTTGATTTCACAGAATAGGAGAGATGATGTTCAGATTGAATGATTGCTGTAAGAAAATCGAGAAATAAAAAATAATCAATCTGATTTTCCCCATCATGACATTGCTCATCATCATCATCATCGCCACCACCACCAACCACCATGTTTTATTCAAATGGAGAGATGTATAGTGAGATACTTATTATTATTATTATTACTACACACCACCATTTCATGACCATCAGCCAACAGCAGCATCAGCAGTCGTGGTAGTCTACTACCGCCGTAGAAGCAAATAAATATATTTTTTATTGTTGTATTATTGGCAACAAAAGAGAACAAGATGTTTTACAAGATTTTTTTTTCTTCAAAAATTGATTCTTTCTTATGAATTACAAGTTACATTGGTTCATATTGGATTACATATTGACTTAATTGAGTTCTCTTTTTTTCTGATAAATAGGTACACATGTTCATTTTTCTTCTCGGTAACGGAGACGGATATACGAATAATATGGGAAAAATAAATGAGCTCTGCTTTTAGGTGGTATAATTCTATTGCTGCTGCTGCTGCTGCTGTTGTTGTGGCTGAATGGCTGCTGAAATATGATCATGTTGCTAATGTTGTTGTTGATGATGATGATGATGAACAAGAGGAGCTGACGATGATGATCGTTTCTATTGGTCATTGAACCTACTTAAGAAATGTAAAGTATATATTTTTTCTCTGTACTATTGGAGATATGAATGAGTGCCCAGCCAGCCAATACCATTGACGAAGAAGAAGTATAATCGTCATCAGTAAATGTCCGAGAACAGAATCTTACTTTGTAAAGCGCTTCAAATAATAAATAATTGTATATATATTCCATGGAATTCGCAATAAGCAAAAAAAGTAAAGACTGACGAATGCCATTAAATGGCAGAAATCCGTAAAATATGTCTGTCTGTTTGAAAAGACAGAGTGAGTGCACTGTAGGGATTTTTGCGGCTGAATTCTTTTTTCTTCTAATGGGATGAGTTCTTAATGATGGTTCAACGACGCAACTTTTTGGGATCTCTTTTTTTATCAAAAATGCGCTTGTTATGTGTGGTATCTGCAACTTTTCTTACTTTGCATTCAATTTCTTTTTTTGGTCTGGTTTCAGATTTTCTCCGCTTGAAATAATAAAAAATAGTTAAAATATAAGCACGTAAAGAGATAGGTATTCATGCATGTATGTAGTCTGTGATCAGAAGAATTATATTTTGACAGTACAATCATATCAGTATATACCGCAGAGTGCAACCGCCACCACCACTATTTTACGAGCTACTTGTTTCAATATATCAATCTGTGTGCATGTCGTGTACGTATACATACATGGCTGCTGGCAAGCAAGCCGAGCCGAAGCCGAACGTCTTAATTATCGATGAATGTATAGCAGCAAATAACAAACAAGCCCAAAAGAGAGGAGGGATGATTAGTAATGATGAATCATTTATTATTTGCGTATTAAAAACTGAAACAATTTACTTTTTGCATGCAATCACAAATATAGACGATATTTTTTTTACCAAGCCACACCGATGTATACATAGTCAAATGTAGACACAATCATAAAAAGCTCATGCAAATAACACAATAATAATAATAATCGTACGAGAAAAATAAGAAGAAAAAAAACAAGTGCATTTTATGACTTTTCTGCTCTCAATTCATTACCCTGTTCAACAACAGTTTAAAAATTAAGCAATTTTTTAACCATTATTTCTTCAACTTTAACAAGCATGCTAATAGTATAATCACTATAATATAATATTATTAATATGATTGCAATACTAAAAACGCAAACTTGCGAATCAAGTTGGTTTCGAAGCTGTTGAGCTAGCAGGTAGAGAGAGAGAGAGAGTAATTCAACACCAGCAATGTCATTGTCATATTTTGTATTCATTTCACGTTCTTTTTTTCAAAACTGCTTCACTTTTGTTTTCTCTGCAAACACAACGTGAGGACCATTATGAGAAACAAAAGGAAGAAGAAGAAAAAAAAGACAATGTAAAGCTGTTCTCTAAAAAAGATCAATAACGTTTTGCATTGACGTCTCTAGTCGTAAATGATGATGTACTGATGATAACAATAAAGAAATAATCAAAGAATTTTTTTAAATACAGCAAATAGGAAAGGAAGCAGGAAATTCAATATGCCCTTTTACGCTTTACTTTCCTCCTTTGTAGAAAAACTGAATACATTATTACCTTTTGCATTAAAGTTGCTACCTCGCCCCTTGTTCGTTGAATGAAGTGAACAAAATGTTGCCACTGTACTCTTTATTTACTACTTGATGCCAAATATGTGGACCATACAACTAATCAAAGTGTCTGTATGGTGCTGGTCTAGCTACTTATTATAATGATGAAGAACTCTCTTTGAAGACATTATAATTTCAAGAGGTTTGATCTGATTTGAGCGAGAAAAATGCTAAAAAGTCTGTCAACAGGTTTTTATTCCTCCTCCTGCCCGCAAGTAAACTCATCATATATTCTGTATAGGTAACCAGTGATTTTAAAAAAGAAAATAAAAAAAATCTGTTAAGATAACTTTTGATTTTCATACTTTTTACTGCGTATTTTTAGTAGCATTTTATCATTGTTAATCATAAATTGTCGCCTTTCAAGTAACAAATTATTGTTTACTTTCTAAAAAAAATTACTCACTTTAATACAAAAAAATCATTTTATATTGAGGATGCATTTTGGTATGTACTTATAAGAAACATACGTAGATGTGTACGGATGAAATCCGAGACGAAATCAGATAAGTCATTATTACTGTGTATCTGTCAAGATGGCTCGTTTGTAGCACAACTTCAGTTTTGGTTTGTTTCCTCTTCTACGTGCATTCATCCTTGCGTTATTTTTCTTATGAAATATACCGTCTTTCATGCTTTTACTGCAGCAGTTTCATTTTTTTCTGTCTGTCTGTAGTACATGATCACGTTTTCGGATTTCGGGGCGATTAGTCTCAACTTGTTTCTTGTGTGACGACTGACTTGGGGATTTTCAATAGATGCTTGTCTCTTACAATTTCTGTATAATTTATAAACGACTTGCCTCAGAATTGTTTCATTTGTGTATTTTATTTTGCTTCTTAAGCAAGAAAAATTATTATTGTTATTATTATTATTATATTATGTTACTACTCAGTACTAAAGCAGAGACCGAAACAAACAATTTTTTGAGTGAAGGAAGACGAAGAAGAAGGGGAATAAGGAAATAGTGTTTGTATGGTTTACTGCATATTCATTTTTTCTGTCTGTCTGTAGTACATGATCACGTTTTCGGATTTCGGGGCGATTAGTCTCAACTTGTTTCTTGTGTGACGACTGACTTGGGGATTTTCAATAGATGCTTGTCTTTTACAATTTCTGTATAATTTATAAACGCCTCAGAATTGTTTCATTTATGTATTTTATTTTGCTTCTTAAGCAAGAAAAATTATTATTGTTATTATTATGTATGTTACTACTCAGTACTAAAGCAGAGACCGAAACAAACAATTTTTTGAGTGAAGGAAGACGAAGAAGAAGGGGAATAAGGAAATAGTGTTTGTATGGTTTACTGCATATGAAGAATGAGGGAGAAGAGAAAAGCATGTCAAGTTGAGGTAAAGGGTTAAAAAAGGATTTTACCACCATTTATCCATTGAGCGTCATAAACCGCATTACATTGTGAGAGCGTCATGGGAAATGAAATGAGTTGTGTGTGTAAGTATGTATGTATGTCTTTGTATACAAAGCCGGAAAGTTGGAATAGAAAGAAATACAAGTTGGAAGAAAAAAAGAGTTTCCCATAAAATAAGACTAACCCTTATTGACCTTGTGTTTTTTAAGTAACGGTGCAATGAAAGGCTTTTTTTGGGGAATGCACATAATCCGAAAGATGAAATAACAAAATGTGCTAAGAATAACGAGTACTTTATGTAACGTTTTCTGTAATCTACTATCTCATTCTTTTTTTCTTCAATTTTTTCTCAGTAAATCAAGCACTGTCATAATATTCCTAATATTGCATAACAGCAAAAATGTTAAATTATAATCTTTTTGTTTAGTAGAAACCTTTATTAGTTCATGTTACAAAGTTTTTTTTAAAAAACAAAATACTTAAAAAATTAATGCAATTATTTGAAAAAAGTATTATCAATACGAAATTTTAAAAAATTGAAAAAAGAAGTTTATTACTTTTTGTAGAATCGTTTAGATACTCATAAAAATTATAATATTTTTCAAATTCTGGTTTGAATTTGATAACATGTTTAGTATGCTTTAATCCCACTCTCTCTTTCTCTTCTCCATTTAGTGTGTAGGTATGTATTTGTGTATATCAAATATCCTCAGATAAAAATTTCTCCACCCACTTTATTACCACAATTCGCACATCTACGAAAACCCGTTTTATCATAAATCATTACATTTTTGCTTATTATTATTATTACGATTACAACGTTTGCCAGTTTTTTTGTTTTAATGACATCAATGATGTAGAGACAGTCTTGAAATAAAACTACTTTTTGCAGAGTAAAATAATCGAAATAGGTATTTAAATATTGTAATACTATATCCATTCGTTATTATTATCATTTCAACCGTTTATCAATTTATTATGCGACTTATTTGATCTCCAACATAAAATGCACCATTTTCTGGGTTGTCGAATATAAACAAGTATGAAGTTGAAAAGAGACCGAATTTATTTACAGAATCTGTCTGTTGACTGCAGCAGATGATACATATATACACAATCGCAATGACTATATTATTACCTATATTAAGGAAATGTATGCTACGGCGCATTATAATTATATCATTTTATGTTCATTTCTTAAACTGTCTACTCTGCTGCATGACTTGTTCCTTGTTGTACACATAAGTGTTTGAAAGTATACTGTAAATAATTTTTTGGTAATCTTAAGTGCATGTCTTCGACTTTTATTACTTTGAGAGAACATGAGTTTTCCCACATTTTCACTCCTTTTTGCTCACCAAATTACAAGCAGACAAACCCCCTTTCGCTTGATCTGTACAGAAACACACACAACATTACTCAATACTTGAGAAAATTCCGAGTGTGTAAAAGCAAAATAGTGAAAAAAAGAAGAGAACCAGCAGAGAATAGTGCACATGGAGGAGATCTTTATTGGAGCAGTTTTTTTTCTCCTCTTCTTGTAAAAGTTTTGTGGTGATGATGGTGGTGGTGTGTGCATTTGAGGAGAAGAGCGAGAGGAGACGCGATAAGATAAGAAAAATGAATTGGTGCAAGTTTGTTGTTGTGTACGAAAGCAGACAAACCCCCTTTCGCTTGATCTGTACAGAAACACACACAACATTACTCAATTCTTGAGAAAATTCCGAGTGTGTAAAAGCAAAATAGTGAAAAAAGAGAACCAGCAGAGAATAGTGCACATGGAGGAGATCTTTATTGGAGCAGTTTTTTTCTCCTCTTCTTGTAAAAGTTTTGTGGTGGTGGTGGTGGTGGTGTGTGCATTTGAGGAGAAGAGCGAGAGGAGACGCGATAAGATAAGAAAAATGAATTGGTGCAAGTTTGTTGTTGTGTACGTACGCACACACAACCATACTTTACAAACGAAACCATGCGTCTCTTGTTAGTTTTTACAAGATGCGTTACGTGATTTGGGAATTTGTGTGCGGTGGTGGTGGTGGTAGTGGTGGTGGTGTGTTATTAGGGAGGTATATATGTAAACTAAATAGATAAATGGGAATTTTACGAGGATATTACGGCAGGTTCTTTAAGAAACTAGCTTGTATTTCATTTTGATCAAGTTTGAGAGAGGGAGAGAGAATGTGAAATGTGACTTGGTTTTCTTTTATTTTCTTTCTAATAAGTTATTGCAAAACCGTGATAATTAAGCGCTTCACGGTGAAGAACAATGAATGTACAACAATATAATTTGAAAATAGCTGGTTAAGCTTATAAAATGCTGGGGTACGTCATAATAATAATGGCAACTGAATGAATTCGTTGCATACATACATATTCAGAGGATGGGAGGACAAGTGCAGTTGTACTCTGAAGTGGTTGGTGGTAGTACTAGCAGAGCAGCGGCAATTTGGGGTAGCGTATGCATATCAATGAGATTTTTGCTTGCTATTACAACATACCACTACTACTTGCTACCTTCTCTTCACTGACGAAAAGTTGACTTGTATTGAAGCATTGAACAAAAAGGCAAAAAAGATGACTATTCTACGAAGATGATAATAATAATAATATGATGGTGATGACGAAAGACGATGATGATGATATGCTGGGATGTTGATGATGAGAAGGACGACAGCGTTCATTCCCTCGTGGTCTGTTGTCTGCAGTATGCCTTTTGCCATTCTGCTTATTATATACTCTAGTTGAGATATCAACAAGAATTTATGATCTTGTCCAGCCTGTATATATAAAGACACTGCACTGCTGTATATACATATAATACATATACGTAGCGGAAAATGATTGTGCTCATTCATTCATTCATAGCCATGTTTGTATTTGTATGCATACTTGATGATGTTGATTGCAGAGTGCATGTGTAGTAGTAAAAGTGCGAATAATGAAAAGCCAAATAGGCATGAGTATTTGTATTATATCATCGTCGTAATGTACTACGCACTCTGACACTCTTACTTTAATGATTTTGTATGAGCGTATTGCTGTTGTTGATATGTGTCATGTGTACAAATTTTATCACCCATTGTACAATTGAGGAACCTACGCATAAAAAAGTGATCGAGTTGTTGAAGGAAGTTCTGTGTGTGCACATGCATCCACACGCAGTAGTGTGTACAGGCTGCAGACAGGACATGAACCAAGGTGTGATTATTGAGATTTGGACAAAGCTGTGAAATTGATGTTGTGACAGATGCACTTGTCTTGAACATCCCACCACCACCATATACCATGAGGCTAGAAAATAATATCCTTTTTTAAACTCACCCACTAAATTTTATACGGTGATGTTTATTGCAAGTTCTTTAAACAAAGACATATTTTTGCAAGAAACTTGAATGAATCATTGATGCACCTTTGGCAGATGTGGGCCTTGGTGAATAACTTGGCTACAAATAATTTCTCACCCATAAAGAATTCGAAAAGAATAGAAAGCACTTGAAATTTGAAATAATACCATTGCTCTTTTCGGTGTGCAAAAATGTTTTATGATTTGCTTTCAAGAATATATTAAACTCTAGGATTTTGTGTAGGAAAAAAATAATGCTAATATTCAGTTGTAGCAACAGACTCTTTCCGCACACATTATTGGAGATAAAATTATCAAAAAAAAACATGTAACGTGATCCGTGCCCAGTCACTCTCAAAAATCCAAATCTAATCGTTAAATGCTTTTTTCCTTGTCATTTCGACAATAATTTTAAACGTGCTGATAGCATGAGCAAAAATATAGTGTGATGGTAATATGAATCATCATGAGAAAAATATCTGAAAAAAAATATTATATCTCTGCTTCAAGTATAAATAATGATAAACTGAGACAGAACTTGAGACAGAAAGAACCACAAATAAAAAAAACTTGAAAAATGGAAAAAGACATGCACAGCTCATATAAAAATTATTGCTTTTCTTTCTTATTTACCACACGGAACAATAAACTAATGCAAAGTATTGTAATTGTATTATCATATATTAATATTATACACTTTTCGTTTTCTTTGCACAAAATCAACGAAACCAAGCAAACCAAGTTATTACGTCTCGTTTTTTTATTGCTCTCTCTTCATGTAAGATGAGAAGTTTTCAATGTGAATGTAAATGCAATGACATGGTTGATCTCGTTTTGCTCTTGTTTTCTTCAACTTGGTCATATTTTTTTACTGATTATTACCACGAAGAAAAAAAAATCTGTAGAACGAAGAAGAGCAATCCAAACCAAAAAAAATAACAATTTTATGCAGCAGTCATCAACTTTTCTTCTCCGTACTTTGGAAAAGTTTTACAATAAGGCTGACTCATAATTTAATGTATAACGAATAACGCGCCTCAGTCATGAAAAAAAATATTATTGCATTGCACGGTTATCTCATATTCATTTCACTTTGAAACACGAAGAAAGCAGGCAGAAGTGAGAAATAATGAGTAAGTGTAGTATATACAANTCAGTCATGAAAAAAAATATTATTGCATTGCACGGTTATCTCATATTCATTTCACTTTGAAACACGAAGAAAGCAGGCAGAAGTGAGAAATAATGAGTAAGTGTAGTATATACAAACCTATTTATGTATGTTGTTCTCTTTAAGACGGTGTATAGAGCTTACACTTGGCTTTGGTTTTTATGATGACGGCAAAGTTGATATGTTGCTGTTGTTGTGGTATAGTGCTTGTGTGTGTGGTGCGGTGGTATCATTGTAGCCACACTACTGCAATGTGAACTATTTAGCTTTTTAAAGTGAATTTCAGCAGCCAATATAAAAAGGCGAACCAAAAACCATCAAATATTTTTTTTAACGTAACCAAACCCAAAAACCAATAAGCTTGATTATTCCTCTTATTTCCAAAAGAATAAAAAATATGTCTTATGATGTTGTTGTTGTAGATGATGATGATGATGACTTGACTTGAAAAGTCAACCAATATATAATGCACACATATCACCCAATAATCCTTTACGTTATTATTATTACTTAAGCATCAGCAAACGCATCAACCTGGCATAAGATTCACCCAGGCATTCTTAATGGAAGAGGATTTTTTAGAGAAAAAAATCAAACCAAAAAATTTATTCCCAAAACTGGACGAACCAGTTTCAAAAGAGATTTTCTTCGACAAAACTCCGTTGTTGAGGTTTTGAAACAATATCATAGTGAAAAAATATAATAGTTCCACTGTGTGTGTGTCTCTCTCTCTTTTATGTACATAAAGTCGATAGGTACTATATATATATTTGGTGGTCAAATAATAATAATAAAATAAAGTTCACTTCTTTTGCTCTTAAATTTTTTTGACTAGAGATGTTAAAAGTTAGATGTAGGAAATATTAGTTCAATTCTTTTAAACATGAATAGTTACGTAGATCTAGAACTAGAATCTTCACCTAACTTCTTTTGCTTCTTTTTAATGGTATAGTTAATACAAAAGCACTTATATATTGGAAGAGAATTATCATTTTTCATGAAAAAATGTTGATGACCATATAGTTATTATTATTATTATGTGAGGATTATATTTTTTGAAATGGAGAAGAATATTTATTTAGATGTGCATATGTACATACAAGACACTGCTCTTCTTTTTCTGTTTTCTGCTTCGACAGAGATCATATCCAACTGAATGTTCTAAAAAGCAAATGCTCTGTTCGGTTCACTTACTCGTCGTGTTTTTTACAGACACGTTTCTGGGATAATAAGTCATTACCAAATTTAAAGAAACACAAAGATGAAAAGAGAAAAAAAGAAAAAAAAGTATTTTATGCATATTATATTATGTAGGTAGAGAGGGAGCACATAAACATACACATACTACATTATTCATTTTTGTGATGTGTAACAAGTCATAATCAGCAGAAGCGGTGGAGCAACAGACCAGACGCCGTCTTTTTTCCCAGTGCAATAATAATAGGTGCAATGTAAGATGATGATGATGAGCTATGTATATAACGGATAAGGTAGATGTGATGATCATTAATGACTAGCTTATGGCTTGCATGCTGTCTTATGCCAATAATAAGTGCATGTTCCATTGCAATTATAACAACGAAAACATTCATATGGAAGTATGAAAATAATAGGTGTATACTTACACAAATAAGTTGATAAGTCATTCATATATGCGTGCATTACCGCAGCAGCAGCACACAGAGAATGAAAAAATCAAAGAAAACACATAATCAGCAGGCAAAAAAATTATTAGTTCGGTTTCAGTTCATTTTCTTTTCTGTTGTAAATTATTATTATATTTTTAAAAATGAAAAAGAATGAAATACAAAAGAATGAACAACAATTTCTCTTGATTTTCTTGCTAAATGTATTGGCCCCAAGGAAAAATACAGTGTTTAGTACTAAAAGCATTTCTTTATTGTGTCTCCTCTCACATGAATAAGCCATCGAGAAAAAAGAAAGAGTTATAACTCGTTCACTTTTTACCCTTTTCCCCATTCTCTTCTTCTTTCAAAAAATTTTTTCTTGCCTTGAGCAAACACGTATTTTAAAATGTATTGAAAAAAGAAGCACTTTTACATAAACTTGGTTTCAGTCACTTTTATGGAGAAAAAAGTAAACAATGAAACAACAAAATAAAAACGAAACATCCACCACCTGAATTTCGTGAAAAAAAATCAACCTGTATAGGAATAATAACAATCTAACCAGTCAACATTTTCCATCATTCATCATCATCATCATGAACCTGATGCAACACCAATTTCTTATTGATACAGAAAACACCTGTGTGCGATCAGCACATCATCATCATCAACATGATTATTATTGCTCGGTTGCATGCACCAACACTACCACTTACTTTTCTTTAGGTGTATGCATGATTGAGGAGGAACAATAGCGTAATATGGTAATACATATGCAATCTCAAGAAAAGGAAAACAACTAAATTGATTGAACATTGTGCATTGTAATTGCTAGAAACAATTTTTTAGACTAAACAAAAATACAATTAATTTTGCCATTTCAGATTTATTGAGGTATGTATATAAAAAACAAAATTTTTAAATATATTTCACCAATTTGGTTAATGCGCTGCTATTTTAACATTTTACAAGATGGCTAATTATCTTGTTCCCTTCATTATCATCATCACAGTCAAATGGTATGCTGATACGTATAATGTATAGAATTTTAGATATATCATCTAACCGAAACAGAGATGCATGTATGTACATACTTAGCACACCTTCTTATTTGCTAGATCCTCCCAGGTCAAAATAATCCTCATCAAGAAAAACAATATTATCATTAACGCTGCCACCAGACCAGAAGCTCATATGGGCAGAGGAATAAGCACGATATTTACTAGCACAAGAGAGAAAAGGATCAACCCCGACGACGACCACCGCTCCTCTTGATAAAGGTGATATTACTTACGTGGAAAAAAAATCTTTGCTTAGTTTTCAAGTAATAATCAAATAAAAGTGCAGAAGAGGCTTAAAAAATATGAAGTTAGCTTAAAGATTTTCTTTTCATTTGCTGGTAATATTTACGAGTTTGCTACTTAATTAAAATTAACTTGCCACGCCTGTATTGACCGTGTATATTGTATATATATTTGTACATACGATTGTCATTCCATGTTTATGAGTCTACTTTTCTCCTATTTCCTCTTCCACTCATATTAGTACGTGTACACGTATACATGCAGCATGTTTAAATATCCATTTTCTGTAAAATGTGGAAAGAATATCAAAAGCGTAAATAAAACTGTATACACATTTGTACGTGTCTTTTATGGAATGAGAAATGCTGCAAGACTGTATGTA
>JAHZMT010001507.1:0-10583 GCA_027743785.1 Sinhomidia bicolor
GTCGTCTCAGGAAATTTATTTTGCAACATTTCGCACTATACTCAATATGCATATTCAATGTAATTTTTTTGATTTTTTGGAAACAATTTTGCATAGAAAACAAACAAAATTTCGTGCGTTAATTTACTGTTTTCATTTCTTCTTGTCTACGAATGCTTCTCAAGAAAACAGGAAATATCTGGCAAAGGAATGAACATAGCTATTATACACATACATCAACTTTACAGCTTCCTATCATATCATAAACATTACTCAATTTAAAAAAATGAAAAATATTATTATTATTATTATTACATGTTAGTTCACTCAAGCTTATCACAGGCAACCGACTAATTAAAAACGAGATTGTGAGATAACACAATATTATTATAACAATACATTTTATAAATGCAACTGTCAAAACGTGAGCAGCAATGTGAATCCTTGCCCGTGTGTGTGTGCCACGGTCTGGTTAAGTAAACACAGGTAGCACCAAGACAGTATCAGTGCATTCACCCAGTAGCAGCGAGAATCACTGTTTCTCGTACAATCTAATAATAAAATTCTAAGGTAAACTAGAAACATCGGCATTTCTATTGCTTTTCACAAAAAGTTTTAGAAACAATACAACACGGCTATAAAATTAAATGGAGTTTCCATTATAAACAAATAAAAGTTTCTATTATAAATATAATGAATAGCACTATTACGGGCTGGATGACTAACTTTATTAGAGAAAAGTCGGGGAAAAAATTCGACATGAAGCTTCAACATCTTCAAGTATTTTCGTGTTCCGTTGAACTACGAACTTTTCAATGTTTAAAGTTCAGATGTTTTGTTAGGTGCAAACGTGTTTTGGGACTGCACTCTCACTCCTTAAACTTTTAGATTAATCTGTGTAATGTGTAATTCTTTCAATAAAAATGGCGTTTATAGTAAAATTGTATACAAAGTAAAAACGACAACTGCTGAGGAGAAGGAGAGGTTGCTGCACTATTCATGTGCATATCTGGCAGAGTGCTGAAAAAATTATACCATTTTTCCGTATCCACCCACTCATTAACCAGTTCGGTTCATCTTTACCGGTGGCTGCATAATAAAATACTTGTACTATTGTTTTTTAAACTCATCACAGCAAGCATTTTGCACCTAAATAATTGTAATATACGGAGTGTTTACGGCTTTGTCCATTGTAGAAAATTGAGTAAAACTATTGTAGCGTTACAAAACGATAATTTAATTAAACATTCTTAAATCTTTCTTACATCTTAAATTCTTAAAAATATTATGACAAGGATAAATATATTTACTTTTAGGTGAAAAACAAACAAGTTGAATTTTAAGCACAGTTTCAAAAGTCATGTTTTCATGAAAATGTGTAAATGCAATTATCATAAAAATTAGGCATCTAAAAAAATTCACTCATAATCGGTTTTTACTTCTAAAATTACACCCAAGCTCGAGATTCAGCGCTGCGAGACACAGTTCTTCATTTTAAGGCATAATATAAATCAAATGTAATATAACATTATATTATCGTGTTTCATCAAGTGTGCATAATATTCTGTTTCACAGAAAAATTCAGTAAGCAAAAAAATATTATCCTCGTGACATCTCTAATCTATCATCATCCAACGTGACAATTTCCAGCATTTTTTACCAGGTATATGCGCATTGTATAATATATATTTATTTTGTAACAGGTTTATGAATATTTTAATTGTTCTTGTCATACTACCAGAAGCTCAGCATTTATAATGTAAAACGACAGAAACGGGAGAAGGTGAAATTGTAATTCAAGTGAAAAAACAAACAAACGAACAAACCAGATTTGCGCATAATTAGACGCGTACACGCAGCACGTATACCTGCCATATGACCCACTCTAATGAAATGGTAGAAACTAACGAAAAATTCAAAACTTATACTTATAGAAGGTACACACACAGCACAACCTTTTTGTACTTAATTTTGATGACATTATTTACTATTCTGGATTGAGTTGCATATTATTTGACTTCAGTCCTTGAGCATAGTTTGTCTTGCTGTTTATTTTAGCAGAAGAAAGAAAAATGTATAGGGAGGGATCCCAGTGACAATAAAAACTAGTTGGGTTTGGTGGCAGCACTTTCCTAAAAAAAAGTCTCTCATGGATTCTACGAATAACCCATATTTGGACCATGACTAGCTTTGTTGTTTTACTACTACCCTTAAAATTGATATTTATATTTTATACGCCATATTTATTCATACGACATATTTGTAGTTTCAGCTATTAATATACTATCTTAATGACAAGAAACCCATTTACTACAAAAGAAAAGTTGCAGTTTGTAGTAGTTCCGTCTCCGTCGTGAGTTTGTTGTGACACAACAAAACACTGAAGCAAGAAAGTGCTACTACAAGACCACTTTTTACAAAGTTCATTGAATATCCATCAAAAACTAAACATATATACGCAAGTATCATTTTCTACTGCGAGTATGGAGATTTGGTTTGTTGCTGAAATGGTCTGAAAAAAAGGGAATAAGAGAAATTTTAAACGACTGGTACAGAAGAGAGAGCACCATCATCCGTCCGTCGTCACAACGGATTTTGTGAGGTATATAGATGCACACATTGTTATAAATGCACAAAAACATCAGTGCTCACAGCAGCAGCAGCATCATCAGTTAATAAACCAGTGTCAGTGAAACTACAACTTCGGCTACTATTAGAACAAGAGAGCCAGGCATTGGTGGTGGTGTAGCGCCTTCGTCAGTAATCTATGTAGTAGTAAAGCAGCGGCAGCAGAGCAGCATCAAGAGAACGAGTTAAATAAAACAGTCAACCTTTCGTTGCCCAGTATATCAGACTCGAAGAAAGAGTCAATCCTGAAACTTTACTCGCTTTTCTACTCATTCTCCGTCGACTCACTCAACTCAGAGGAGGACGACGTTCTTTCTACTGACTACTACTAACCACCACCACGCACGCTATTCTACCAGAATTCTACCACCATCAACCAAAAGGATGAAAAAAATCTAGAGAAGAAGGCAGTTTTTATACTGCAAAATTTACTTGCTGCTTTGCTGCACTCACTCTCACACAGTTCCAGCCCGAGCGAGCTGAGGAAAAGAAGAAGCACAGAGAAAAAGTAAAGAAGAAAAACCATGCTTGAAACGCTGAAGCTGTCATGCAGTATATCATAGCCCCAGTATTTGGCTACTACTCTACCACACCAGCAGCAGTAGAAAGTGAAGCCACCCTAACATTATTTTGAATTTCTATTTATTTACTGTTTCTCTGGAACATAGTTTCTTTGTATGAATTTATTCAGAAAATGGAAAAAATTAACCTGAGGAAACTGTTTTCTTGTTTGTGATTAGCAAAAAAGGACAAATAATATAGTTTAAACTTTGTAAACAAACATTTTCGCCAAATTGTTTCATAAAATAATATATAAAAAACTATTAGTAAAAGTTTCAACCATCTTCCCTTTATTAACCTTCATTAGCACAATCATCATCGTGGTGACATTATTGAAGCTTAAAAACGATGATAGGTGCTAAGCTAAGTTCAACCATTATTATCCTCAACGTACCCCTTGCAAGCTTGGGCATCTTCAATAAGCTGGAGAAATAATACAAAGAAGATCATGCAAGTTTTTGTAACGCAAGAAGGAGCAACAAAATTACAAATCTAAATCTAGCAACAGACTGCAAAATTTTAGATTTGATGTAAAAACCATTGTGCTGCTGCTGATGGTGCACGTTAACTGCTCGAAGACGCAAAACAAAGGAAAATGAGACAAGTAAGTATAAGTACAAGTTGAAACTATCAAAAGTTAATGGCTTTCATAAATCCGTAAAAACTTTTCAAACCGTTGTTGTAATACCATCTTAAGTTTATGTATGCAAAGTTACAATATTTAGTATGCATATTATATTTTTTGTTGATAAGTGTAATAATAATGTAGCAGTAGAAGTAGTGTAGTTGTTCAAAATGAGACGTTATATTAGTATAGTTATGTATTTGTGTCAACTGTGTGTACTGCATATTATACTGTAAAAGTAAAGTAATTTTAAGTATGTGACCGTTTATTATTTTTGTGTGCGTCAAACGTTATGGCTTGCTGAAATTCTAGAAAGTTTTGTACATTCTGCTGTTCTTACTTTGTTTCATTTGTGTGTATGTATATGCAGTAGCTGTGAAAATTTCTGAATCCAGTTATAGTAGTTAGGAAGGAAAGACGAACAAAGAAGAATACAAAAAAGGAAACAGAAACAGACTTAAAAACACACAAAACAGTTGTTGTTGTTGCTGCTGTACTGCTGAAGGTGGAATCATTGCTTTCGTTTCACACGCAGAAAAAGAAAAGTGAAAGACACGCTGCTGCTGGGAGCTCATTACTTTATGCATGTTACGTGATTCCAGAAGAATGGTTATAAAGAAAATGTATTTATATTCATAAACGTGAATAGAGATAAATAAAAATGATTTTCCACAAGTTAATAGCACGTACATTTAGATGGAAAGGAAAAGAGGAACATAACTGAACAAAAGGAGTGCATGCTGGAACTTTGGGGTAAATTGACGTTTTGATTTAAGAGAGTATAGTTGAGCCAATAGAATAAGTTATGAGGAACATGCTTTGCGTTGTGTGTGCGTAGAGTAGAATATCTATTTTTGTGCCTACTTAAAATATTTTTCGGTATTTTTCGCATTGATGGTGACGACGATGATGATGACGATGACAGGAAAGTACGGTTGTCTGTCTGTAAATGGGTAAAGCACAGTAAAGAAGTTGGCAGCATAATCAACGTGAATATTATTACGTTGCTGTTGCCGATATAATCTTCATCATATCATCATCGTCGTCACTGTACTAATCAAATAATATAGCAGCAATGGCTATAGTGTGAGAGAGAAGCCCTTTGGCAGAAAATCAGCAGAATTTCGTAATCTCAATCGTGCATTTAATCAGTCGTCATATCAGAAAAATAAACAGGCAAAAGATAACAAATAGTCTTTCTCTAATAACACTTCCGTGAGAGTGGGGTATCAATAGATGGATTTAGTATACTAAAAATGAAAGTGTAATAGTTAGCTATGGATCTACTTAACTGGCAGCACTGATTGTCACACTTTTCCCCATCATAACTCAAGGAATTTGAGAAGATTCTGTGTGTATATAACTTTGACAAGAGAATCTGTCCTGATGAACCAATGGCCAAGATGCCCTTCGTCGGGTATACGTCGCAAATAAANCTTTGACAAGAGAATCTGTCCTGATGAACCAATGGCCAAGATTCCCTTCGTCGGGTATACGTCACAAATAAAAATCGCACTTGATTACTGTTTTGACATGAGTAGTAAAATAAACATAACAAAAGTGTAAAGATAATATGGTCCTCTCCTGCTGATTGGAAGTTGGTTTGATATGGACAGGGAAAATTAATTTATGTTCGTGCCTCGCATATGAACAGTCTTTGAGTTTTCGTTAACTTTTCAGTAGAAAAGATAGCACTACCTATCCCATTTACATTTTATCAGCATCCAAGGAAAAGGAGAAGCAATGCAGAAATATTTTTCTTATTTTTGTACGGTATCGGTAAAATAACACCACCGCCGTATAATATGCTGTTATTGACAGTCAATACGAGGCTCGCACTACGACTACCTAACTACAAGGGTATAAAATTCCAATGAGGTTTCTCAGTTCAGTTGCGTATTTTTTCCACATATTATTAGATCTCAGTGTGACGTGCGTGATTAATCTTAAAAAGACAAGGACTAGATGAGGTGATAGGGTTGATGATATAAAACTCCAATGAGGTTTCTCAGTTCAGTTGCGTATTTTTTCCACATATTATTAGATCTCAGTGTGACGTGCGTGATTAATCTTAAAAAGACAAGGACTAGATGAGGTGATAGGGTTGATGAGGAAGATCAGTTTGCAAATCTTTTTTTCACTCTGCCTCAGTAAAAGTCAGTTTTCTTTCATTTTTTTGAAAAAAAGTAACTGACCCGATATACAATCGTGGTATACATCAACATGTTACAACCAAGTGTAAAAATACTCCCATGTTCGCTCATGAATGAATGAACTTAAATTAGTTTGTGTAGGTAGCAGGTTGGTTAGGTACATTCACTTTTGCCATGTTGTGAACCAAGCTGTGTTGACAGTTTTACAGTGCATTTTTTGCAAAGCATGAAACGGGAAATGGCATATAAAAATACATACTTTCAAATGAGCAACGTAGCTAAGAACATATGTACATACTTAGAGAAACAGAGGATTGCTAGAATTTTTCTTTTACACACGTATACTTCTTATCAACCTTGAAGATTTATATGCAAGCTTGCACAAATCTTATCAATTTTGGTAATGTACTTACCGGAATATAAAATACAGTGGGAGATCTTGCGAGTCCCATCAAAGCCTATTTCTTCCCAGTTTAATGAAAAAAGTAGAATTTCCTCGATTTAGTTTTTTGCTTGACGTTACAACACCTTTGGATCAACGTTTTATTAAGTTTACTCCTTTTCTCATCTTGTAATGATAATAATTCCTTTCATTTTGACTTGTACATGACTTTAACAATTTAGAAGAATTTTGATTTTATGTTTTCTTGTAAGAACATATAGCTTGTGGCTAAAAACCCATCAGATTATTTTGTCCCGCGGCAGAAAGTAACATTGTCTGAAAGTGTATAAAGTAATAATAATATCAGGAGGCGGCAATAAATGGAAAAGCTAATTAAAACAGGAAAACATAACCAAATGTGGTAGTAGTGATATCAGCAATATCAGTAATTATCACATCATAAACATTTATCATGGCTTAAGGGAATGAGCAAGTTAAATTGAATCCGAGTTTCTTTCTGTTTCTGTGTCTGTTTAAATGATTTGCTTGCTTGTGCGTGGCTCGGTGCAGCAGTAAGGCCTTCTTGTATAATGAATGATATTACAAAATAACAGAATGAAACATATAAAAAATTAAATGGCCACTAACAAGCCGTGTTTTCAAAAACAATATTTTTATAATAAACATCTACCGACCAGCAGCAAAACAGCAGTGGCAGTAGTAAAAAAGATTACAAACTGCAAACGTAGCTACTGTTTATTGTGTTTTTACTCCTACTCGAGGTGGGAATTTAATGAGAAAAGTTTTCCGACAATTCTCATCTGTAAAATTAGGCTTCTTCTTTCCCTGTGAAACACTCCGCTGCTGCCGTCCAGAAAACCAGAGGTGATGGTAAACTTTTGTGTAATGTGTAGTAATGAAGTAAAACATTATTTTCTACTGTTTATCATCAAAACATTTTTGTATGAATAATTTCTCGTAGTAATTGGCAAATCTTGGTGTAAATTAATATACGATTCTTCTTATCGCCCACTTCTTACATATTACAGCTACAAACCACGCAGTACATTGTGGAGGTTCACATCACATAACATTTGCAAGCACATACTTACATGAGCGAGGACGCAAGCAAAAACGTGTATTGACCCAGAGAATTCCAGAAGAAGTAGCGTTACTACTATAGTATGCATGCATGCTGTCTAATGCTGTGAACTTAAATATTCACAGTTGCAGACGCAGTTTTCTTTCTCATAGAAAATTTTTGAACTGCTTTTTTAAATGTCAGGAATTAGAGTACAATCTAAATACTAACTCAGAAGAGTCAGATATACTATTATGAACACTGCTGTATAGACACTGCCAAAAAGTGCCAATGAATCGATACTTGTTTACTATCAATGGGATTGTAATATTGTAAAACATTTGTGGGCAAAGCATGCATTCTGAATGAATAATTTATGATTTTAAATACAAAAATCATTGCTTCGCCGTGCAGCACTTGTCATTTAGCTGGTTTTTTTCGTTCTACCCACGCATGTGATGTCATCTGCTTTCCACTTGCCACCAAATATCAAGTTGGTCGGTTGGTATTATCCACCAGCACCAGCCAACAGTAGAAACATTATTAGCATAGGTAGTAATAATATGACATTCATCAAATGACACAAAAAATAACTGCGGGAAGCTACAACTTTACCAAGTCACCAAAATAAGAAGCAGGTAGCAAAATATTTTGACAGTTGGCTAGCGATCGATTGTCAAGTGCGTAAACTTAAATAGCAATACTTGTGATCAATAATGACGAAGGTACAAACCTTTGCATTGTCTTTATAAGTTTGCATATTGGTCTTGTACACAAGACCCTTATACCACTTATACATAATAGAAGTCACGTTATATAAGTTATCGTACTCATAACCAACATGCACATAAAATAAGAAAATTATGAACTCTGCTTTTGGTATCTAATAACAGTTTATATAGCCATCAACAAATTGTCACTTTTCCCCATTAAGTCACTCGATCGGTGTGTTTCCGCTCCCCGTTTTTTGCTACTATGCCAGGCCAGAAAGCCTCCAGCTAGGCAAATAATATGATTATTGTAATACATGTAGCTATCCGTAATGTACATATATAATATATACACAGCCGCGGCTTTATATACAAATGCTTTGTATTAATATCAAGCATCCCATCGTTGAGTCAGTGTCAATATTGTAGAAAATTTGTAGACTATATAAAGCACTGTGGGTTATTGGATTTCCTTTGGCGAATAAGAAAAAAAGAAGAGAGCGAAAAAAGACAAGCTAAGCACTTTTTTGTTAGCCCTTCAATTTATCCATGGGTGCACAAACATTATGTCTACCAAGCAGTTGAGAGCAAGTATAAAAAAACATAAATGCCTATTATTGTTCTAAAAAAGGAGAAACTCTGAAAGCTTCACTGATATTCCACTTTGCTTTACCATACTAGCAATTTGCAGTGCCGGATTCATTAGTAGGGAAACCCATCGGCAGTGGTGGTGTTAGTTAAACAGGAGAAAAAGAAGAAGCAGTGAATGAAGTGGAATTAGAGATAAGCACTTGAGCAAAAAATATATATTATCTTTCCTATCGCCACTTGTAAGCCTCAACTCTTGTCTCTGCTGATATACATACATAGTATGCTGTAAGTAAGCAAGGTTTTCCCAAGAAGATGATGATGATGACGATGGTGGTGATGATGAGTTTTAAAGAACCGCAAACGAGTGCTTGTTTGCCATCATCTAGCGTTTTCCTCAGTGATGATGAGGACGACGAGACGAGAAGGATATTTACACTATTTACCACCATTTTACTTTGGTAAACTGAAATTGTGAAAACCTCTAGTGTGTACACACTTATCATTATATAGAGATCATGTGAGTGCATTCATAAAACATTAATTTAATAGTTCATTAATCATTTGATGTTGTTAACAGCGTACACACAATAACAATGTGGATAAATGTATCATTTTGGTATGAAAACTTCTCATAATGTATCATATCAAATTTTGTCTTTGGATTTAAGCTCGTTAGTTATGTTTCTTATCCTACCACAACGCTCATTTTATTGACTTTGCTTGATCATGTTTGCCCTCTCATCGTAATCATTCTCTCATGCTATTGAGGTAAATGGTAGAGAAATACACAATCACAATGTGCCTTGTGGGTATTTTATACAATTTATAATACATAAATATGCACTATAACTGTGTTACTGGGTTTTAACTAAAAATGTGGTTTTGTAGCATGGCAGTGCATACAAAAACGTTTTCACAGATTTAAAAACTTAATTAGTAATTGGCAGTTGGGGCAATTCTAGCGAGAAAAGACAAACATTTTACATGTTAGTTTGTGGCTTGTGGTGAAATTGTTGAAAACTGTAAAGTTATCATAATGTTCTAAAAACTATAGACAATACACTTGTTTAGCGGATGATTTACCTGTTTTAGTTTAGATAAAATGATACCTCTTTATTAAGACATTAGATAGAATTGTTTTTTTTTTGCAAAACTGTCCGAGTTTGTCGTGAAAAAGTAAAGAAGAATTGAGTGCTGAAAAACGATAAGATAAATAGGAAGTAGTAGCGAGATCGCAATAATACTTTAATTGACTCTTGCAACAATGTACCTCTTGTTTTTAGTAAAAAAACAGCAAAGCTCATTTCTTTTTTCATCTTAACTGTTTGAGCAAATAGGAAAGCAAGCTGACAAAACACACAGTAAAAGCATTTTATTCTTATCTAATGCACTTGTTGACACGTACCTGCTTTGATGTGCAGAACTGATACGCTACATAAATTACCTAAAGAGTCACTAAACAGTAATGAGAAATTGGAAAGAAAAGAGCTCGGAATGTCTTTTAACGGCGGTGTTTCATTCAGGTATGTAGACGTCTTTTGTTTGTCAGTGAGAATTTTATTTACGAGAAGCCAATCTTTCTTTTGGCTTACCGTCAATAAATCTCAAATTACAGAGAGTCTCATTACATTTATTGAGAAAGACATGTCTACGTATATTCGGAATAGTCTGTTGTGCTAAATTGATTTTGAGAATTCCTCTGCTTACATTCCAGTTCAGAGTTCTACTATTACACAATAATTCATCATGTTTTGCTATTTATTGCAGACGCAAAGACTTGACGTCAGTTTCATTCCGTATTTTTATCTGCCAGCCTTGCATCTTTAAAATATACTATACTTCATTTTATGATAGCCAACCTAACAATCCCTCG
>JAHZMT010001508.1:0-12011 GCA_027743785.1 Sinhomidia bicolor
GCCTAAATCATTATGTTAAATTGCGTATATATATTTCTACCCATTAATAATAATATTATGCTCTCACATCACATTATCATCATCTTTTTACTCGCCATCGCCACTTGAGCACATTTTTTTGCTGTGTACGGTAACGACTATAACGACAGCAACTTTACAAGAGCTTCTCTCTCTCTCTGTCTCCTGAGCAGCTCATAAAAATCGTCTTCTTCAACTTATCTCTCTCTCTCTCTCTCTCTGTCTCAATTGCGCAGGTGAAGTAGTGATTAGCAGGAGCTCTCATAAAAACTTCATTTTTTATGATGACTTTATTTACTTTTCTCATTCGCTCTCCTCAATCTCTTTTTTCGCTAGTTTCCCGTTGATGATGACGAACACGACGATGATGATGATGTTGATAATGATGTTCATCGTCACTTAAGTTGTAAGTAGCGATTACAAACTGAGATTTTTAGCCAAAGAACATAATAATAATTTGACTGTATAGTGCAGTTTAGTTTGGTAACTAGTTGACAAAAAAACATCCTATATTTTTCGAGTGAAAAAAGGATATCATGTGAAATTTTTTTATGCACAGAAAGTTGACATAATTCACTCATCTTTCCGTACGTTCTATTGACTTACTGACTGTGAGTGTGTGTGTGTGCCACTCACACAAAAACTTTAAAAAAATAATTTGTTATCAGAACCTTTACGTTTCAACCTCATCTTTCTAGTATTTTTTGTGTGAAAAGTTTTGCATAATAATAGATAATAAAATAGTGTTAATGTTGACAAGCAGCATTTTTTCTCGTCACTATGGCAACGCACGATGACAAACACGCAATGTTCGCACCCGATGCGTCAAAATAAAGTGGAGAGACTAAACGTCTGACTTGACTCGACTCATCTCTTTTTTCCGTCCTTTTCTTGTCACATTTTGTGCAAAGGTATTTTTTTCATCTTCTCACTCAACATGTGTGACGCTGGTGGTGGTGTTCGCTGCTGCAGTTCCGTTGTCGGTCGGTGCACTGACGACGACGACGACGACATGACATAAATAGTTGACAAGAAAATTGTGATGGCATGCAAAGATTTTGTGGGTTTGATGCTCAACTCACTGACGTTCCTCCATAATGTTTACACATATATGACTTTATTCAATTTTCACAAGGAAACCACATATGAAAATCTCCAATTTTTCCGTCAAAGAATAGCTCGTTTTATATTTAAAAGGTGCGAACAAGCATTCAAACACGCATTCATTGAAGTTTTCAGTTCATGTGTAAAAATCTTCTTAGATGAATGCTGTTATATTATATTATTATTACCACGTTGTTCACAATATGCTCGTATTGTCATCAAAAATTATCATCCTTTCATTGCAGGAATGTCGCAAATCATTTTAATACAGCGTACGTATTATTATTATTATCATCATCATTATTTAATTCAATTGGACTCACTGATCATCATCATAGTTGTTTTTTTATTATTACAGTAAACTGTCACTTAAAATTAGCTACTATAGCTATTATTATTATTATTACGCCATCTCTTTCTTATTATTTTTATTATTATTTATTCTGTTGCTGACATTAATACAGGAGTGCCAGGTTTTATGCTCATCCTCCCATAAAGCAAATTTCTATTATGACGAATAGACCAAAACCAAAAAAATACATTTGGCAAACCATGCTTTATTATTATTTATATTATTATGTAAAATCAAATTATCGTATCAAATTATCCGACTTCCTAGATACAACCCATTTTATGTATCCAATTAAGTTTTCTATTTTTTTCTTCTTTTTGTCGTTTCTAAAAACAGATGCAGATCATCCTCTTGGTTTTTGATTTCATCCCTTCTATCATATAATTTCTTGGAGCAGCAGCAGCATCGCCAAAAGAACCCGGAAGGAAACGGAAAGGAAAAAAAATGTTAACGTTTTTATTCAATTAGGCAGACCACCACCGCTAGAAATTTTTTTGATAAGAACAGTACACAAGTAAAAAAATGGCTCAACAGCAGCAGCGGAACAAACAAGAAGAACCGCAAAAGAAACTGATGACATTTCGGCAACAAAATAATGATCCTCATCATCAGCAGCATCTTCGCAGTACTTTGTTGTTGTTGTCGTCGTCATCATTATTGTTATCTTGCTTGCAAACAGGAAAAATAGTACAGGCAATAATCAGGAAGGAATCAGCCACTCCCAAGAGCAGCAACAACAACTTCAACTCAACTGCACCTGAAACACTTTTTTGCTGATGATGATGATGATGTTGGGCATCATTTTATTTTATTGATTAGTTTCACTGCTACACAAGAACGGTGCTTCTAACAGAGATAAAAAAACTGACATGATAATAACGAACATGCGTGGGTGGTGTATATAGTGGAACTTCTAAATAAGGAAGTGCTTCAAGAAAACAAAATAGTTGAAGTGTATTGATTTTTATTTTATTTTAAATAAAAAAGCTAATGAACCAATATCTTTTGCTGTACTAACGGAATCGAAATATTAAATGGGAGGAAGACGATAGTAATATTATAATAGGTGAGCTGTGAGAGTTAAAATTTAGGAAGTGAATAAAAAACGGTGACTGTAAGTATATTTTTTTACTTTTTGAAAAAAAAGTTGACAAAAAGGCAAAAAAGATGAGATTGTTCAGTAGACGGAAGGAATTTCAACTGGATGATCCCCGTCTAGTGGGCATCGCCCCGTTGAAGCCCAATTTTTATTTTATTTTAAATAAAAAAGCTAATGAACCAATATCTTTTGCTGTACTAACGGAATCAAAATATTAAATGGGAGGAAGACGATAGTAATATTATAATAGGTGAGTTGTGAGAGTTAAAATTTAGGAAGTGAAGAAAAATTTGCTTTTTACTTTTTGAAAAAAAAAGTTGACAAAACGGCAAAAAGATGAGATTGTTCAGTAGACGGAAGGAATTTCAACTGGATGATCCCCGTCTAGTGGGCATCGCCCCGTTGAAGCCCATTGACGATGATGACGCTGAGGGGGAAAGGGATGGAGGAGGTGGAGCAGGAGGAGGTTGTGAAGAGGTGATAAAATCATCACCCTCATCCCTGTCATCATCATCGGCATCTTCATCCCAAAAGAATACTACGGTGCTTATGTATCTTCCCACACTTCAGAAAGATGAGGCTTGCCGTCCCACTGCCAAAGAACGTGTTGGTGGTGGTGGTGGTAATAGTGATGATGGAAGAGTCTCCGAGAAACAACAACGGAGCAATAGTAGCAGCAGTAATAATATTAATAATAGCAAAACAACTAGTTCATCATCATCTACTCTGTTACGGGATCGAAATAGCAATAAAAATAGGAAGGAGCAGTCGCAACTACAGCAACAACATCAACAGCAGCAGCAGCAGCAGGAGATCTTTAAAAAATGATGGCAAGTCAAACAATAAAAAAAATTAAACTTGAGCTGAAAGATGAGATGACAGCAAAGAAGGTGGTTGTAAAAAAATGAGCAAATTTGGCAAAGCATACTACTATTACTACTACTACTAAGCTTTTAAAATGTGAACAAACTAACAAGATGCAAAGTCATTGATGAAAACAAGGTAGCCATAAAACATTTTTTTAAAGACGAACTTGTAAGAAAGAAGATTTTTGTGATTAGTTTGGCAGCGTCTGGCTAGACAATCGCAGGAGAGAAATAATTTGATTGACTTTTTTTGAGCAAACTGAATTAAATAGTGTCGCCAGTCCACTATAATATGGCTGGCATGATAGAATAATATTAGCGAAACGGTAAATGGTGCACTGGTGAAGTCACACTTTTAGGAGTTTAAAGTCAAATAGGCTGCTGCTTGCAATTTGTTAAAATTTTTTTTAGATTGCATGTATGTATTTTTTCTCATCATTATTAATAGTATTGTTAAAGTAGGTATGTGTAACATAGAGACGCAATATAAATTCATATATGTGATGAATATTAAGTATGTGATGATCGACCACAGAAACCAAAAAATGTTTCCGTTACTTGACTTGATGACATCATCTTTATATTTGAAAAAAAAATGATCGAAGCTCAACAAGAAGCCAATGTAACGAATGGAATGAATGAATCAACTATAATAATATGGGGAGAGGCTATCATCATGATATGTATGAGCTCTACTTAAATAATTGACATAAATACCTAAACTAAACTTGAACGGTTTCTTGTTGCGGTTTTATTTGCTCTTTCATTTAGGCATGCATTTTCGTGCAGTTTTCTTATCAGATTTTTTTGTTCCCTATTTTTATATCGTCCATAGCCTGCCAATTTGTTATGCAATGATGATATATAGATAATAAATATATGCAGCAGTTGACATAAATCAGCTAATAAAATTTAAAAAGAATTGGCAAAGTTTAAAAAGAGAGAGAAAGAGCACAGTATTATTATGTTATGCAACTCGACCGAGAGAGGAAATCTTTTTGGGAGGTGATGTGTAGCTACGATATAATATGGTTTTTTAACTGTTGCGAAATATATTTGCAAAATAGGGGAAATTTTGGTCAACTAAAGTGGTTTTTTTACTAAACTAACACCACTGCAGTAGAACCACTACTGCCATTTAGTTAAATAATTTAAATTGAACAAATTCACTGTTGTATTTTTTTCATTTCAACAGCCGCTGTCATTTCCGGTGGTGGTGGTGGACTGTCAACTTGGGGTAAACGTGTGTCCCTGACATGGGACACTATTCGACGTGCCGAATCTACTGAAGGCTTGCACTATGCAAATAATACTAAAAGTAAGAGCACCAGTATCAACAGCAGTTCTTCGCCATCATCGAGTGGAAATTTTCTGCATTGTTCAACACTAAATCGTCGGAAAACTTTGTATTTTTACGGTGACGATGAAAAGAGTTCTTCAAAATCATCGCAGAAGCTTTCGGATAAGTTGAAGGATAAACTGACAACCACCAGTGCAGTACCACTGCGTCACGCGCACTCAACTAGTAAACTAAACATGCCAAAAGGTCCAGTTCAGCAGCAACAGCAACATCAGCCACCTGTCAGTAGTAGCAAAAAGATAGGACGTGTTGAGTCGTTACGCATGCTACTCTCCAAAAGTCAAAGTCGTTTGATAGGTGGAAGTGGCGGGGGAGGAAACGGCAATAAATCAAAAGTTGACAAGGGAACAGATACGGGAGATCTACAAGAAGACGTTTTCTTGGAGGATGACGACCTTTTATTTACCAGTTTAAGTCCTCGGCGAAGTTTTCTCCATTCAGCGTCTGTTGCTTCATCGTCATCAACCAGTCAGTTGCCAACGTCATCGTATGACTTTGATGATCTTGAAGATGAGGATGAAGATATGATTGTAACCAGGAGGGACACCACTCTTCCTTATATAATTACGACTGGTGTGGGTAACCCAATGGTTGCCAACTCAAGAAGATGTTCTCTTCCAGCTGGCGCGTCAGGGTGTTCTTCTCCTTATTACACGACAGGTGGATGCGTTGACGCCTTTATGATGATGAAAACAACAAGCTGTGAAAATCTCAGCGTGACCCCAAGACCTGGTCAACTGAATGGGAGATATTTAGCAAATGCGCTAGAGGGCAGCGGAGCAACTCTTCAGAAAGCTACTTCCATGGCTGCCATGACAACCAATAATAATGCAAATATTACCTCTTCAACACCGCCAAGCAATAATCCAAGTAAACGGAGTAGCTTCCCGTATGCTTATATTCGGTCGAAACTAACTGCTTTACCAGAAGAACCAGGTCACAATAATTCCAGCGGTGGAAACAACGGAGCTGTAACCCAAGGAGGGCAAGGCAAGGAAGCTGCTGATAAGCCTGTATTGACCAGCCAAAGTGTTCGTCAACCACAAAAGCCGCCACGGAGGAGTTTGTCACAGAGAAACTTTTTCCACAGTATGGGCGACCTTTTGCATAGTCGTTCTTGCAGTGTTGTGAGCACAGCACAAACTGACGCCACCGAAGAGGATTATGAGGACGATGAGGAGGAAGAGGATGACCGCGATTTTCTCAAAGAAAATGGCTTGGTTGCGTTGAAAAGGCGAAACAGCCGGCGAGTTTTTGATCCGCTAACCCAAGTTAGATTAGACCTACTTCATAAAAATCCTCCTGATGATGCCGATATTGACTTTGGCGACTGCTCTCCAGGAGATAGCCAAGGGTCACCTTTGGGATGGGGAAAGAGAAGTCACTCTATCGGAGATATTCTTACAGAGTCGACGAGAAGGAGAAATGGTGGTGGTGCTGGTATAGAAGAAATGAGCAGTGGATACGATAGTGATTCCACGAGAAATGGTCACGAATCTCCAAAAATGGGCGGAAAAACAAAAAGTGAGATGGACTCTTCCTGCAGTGATGGAAGTGGTGGAACATCATCCCCAACCAGTTCTCCTGATGAGGAGGATAAGACATCACGTGCTCATGGACCAATGGCTTACGTAACACTTGCCAGAGACAGAAACGGTGGAGTTGCCGGACAAAAGTCATCATCATTACCAAAGCCTCTAAGAGCTTTACCTAGAAGTCAGAGCATTTCTTGCATTAGCGTGAATGGATCCGGCAATGGGACAAAAAGTAGCAGTTCACTAGGACGGAAGCGACGACGAGGAAGCGCAGACGTGTCGACAAGAAGCATGCCTTCAACAAGCGACGAAGAGGACGAGGACAAGCGAAGATCGTCACCGTCTTTAACGACGACAGGAACGACGTTTGGTTCAAAAACTTGTGTTCTTTTGACTAGCGGAGACTCCCATGGAAACAGCGCAAAACTAGGAGGTGGTTCAGTGGGATCTTCTGGCACAGCAGCATGTGCTGGTAACGGTAAATCAGCAGCGCCTTCATTACGTCTTCGAAATAAGGTTCGGGAAAGAGAGCGCCCACGCTCCCAGTCATTATGCTTGTCTATATTTTCCGTGAGATTTGAAAAAGGACCGACAAAAAAGAGCTTGGGATTTAGCGTTGTTGGCGGTAAGGATTCGCCCAGGGGAAGTATGGGAATTTTTATCAAGAGAATATTTCCTTACGGACAGGCCAGTGAGGAGGGTAGCTTAACAGAAGGTATTGTATCATTCTAGCGAAAATGTGTCATTATTTATTAATTTTTTACAGCTTTTTCGTTTCCAAGGTAACTTTAAAACAATGTTTTTTTTCTCTTTTAGGTGACGAAATTCTTTCCGTAAACGGTCAACCACTGTCCAATGTCACACACAAAGAAGCCCTCAACATTTTCAAGGACATTAAAGGAGGCGAGGTGATGCTTCAGGTGGCGCGCAGAGAAAAAGTTACTACAGGTGCAACGTTTTAAAACGACAACCATTTGTTAACTACACTAAAAATAAAATAAACTTATTCAGACGACGGTGCTCCTATATACTGTTCCCCTAGTCAACATTTAAAAACACCACACTACAAACAAATAATAATAATTTAGACACCATTTTTCAATTTTCAAATTTGCAATAATTATTATTACAAAACTATATATATTATCTGTTAGTTAGCATTAGTTTCAAGTAGGCTTCTTTTTTTAAAATACATAATTGACGTAGCCATAAAAGGCAGTAAACTATATTTGTAGTGCGTTGCAATAAAAAATACAGTAAAAATAAACTTAACTATTATCATTACTATATAATGACTTGTACTTACTTTTGTATAACTACTAAAATTAAGTGCTCCTATATACTGTTCCCCTAGTCAACATTTAAAAACACCACACTACAAACAAATAATAATAATTTAGACACCATTTCAATTTTCAAATTTGCAATAATTATTATTACAAAACTATATATTATCTGTTAGTTAGAATTAGTTTTTAAGTAGGCTTCTTTTTTAAAGATACATAATTGATGTAGCCTTAAAAGGCAGTAAACTATATTTGTAGTGCGCTGCAATAAAAATACAGTAAAAATAAACTTAACTATTATCATTACTATATAATGACTTGTACTTACTTTTGTATAACTACTAAAATTAAATAATGAAGACTGCCTGATAATAGACCCACGCGTAATGTTTGTTATGATTAATTTAATTGTGTATGTATTATTAATACATTACGATATTATGTTCTTTTTACCGGTTAAGAAATTTTGTAATTATGGCGCAACACCAATTAAACTTAATGTAAGTTAATTAATTGTGTGACATCATAACATGTAGTATTTAGTAATAATAAAATGAAAGAGAAAATTAAAAATAAATAAATAAATGATCACGCCTATNATGTAAGTTAATTAATTGTGTGACATCATAACATGTAGTATTTAGTAATAATAAAATGAAAGAGAAAATTAAAAATAAATAAATAAATGATCACGCCTATAAAACCTATTTTAAAAAGCTTTGTTGCATAATATGCATTATTTAGCGATTGATGCGGTGATGACAGCACTGACAAAAGCATATAAGTATTTCACAAAAGTTTGGTGACCGCTTTGTAGATGGATATAATATTCATTTTAAACTACTAGGGTATTCATTACTAAATGTAATAATGAATGTAATAATAATAATAAGGAAATAAAACACCATGAATCATAGTCCATGATTGATTTTAAAGTTACATACACTATGCATAATATGTTAATGTTATCTCCTTTAAAAATGGTGAATGCCTCTTCTTATTACAAAGAAAGGATTTCGTTGGAAGTTGAAACTGGATTTCACCTATTGCACTATTGCAGTGTAACGTTTAAATAGATCTACGCTACAATTACAAAAACTATTTTGCAATAAAATTTATACCGGTGTTAAAATCAGTCTTTTTGCAAATATCTATCAAGCTCAACATTTCGGTTCAAAACGTCACAATAGAATAGACTTTTGACTATTGACAGATTAGATTGAATATTTATTATAATTATTTTAATTAGATTTATATTTAAATAGGTTGCCTGCAATTATTTCTAATCAATGTTTTGAACATTATGTTAAAATAAATTTTACTACTTAAAAGATTGTTTTTAAATACACCATTTGCTCTTTGCTGTCCGACAATGCTAAAATATTTTTATTATCATCTTATACCTACAACATTTGGTACGTATTTAAAAATATACCATTTCTTCAGTGGGATGGGTGGGTAGCTTCAATCTATTGCTAAATGGATTCTCCAATAAAAATATAAATTTTAGCAAAATTCATTAACATCCTTTAATTATACATAAATTATCGCGCAGTTTTTGCACGTTCTCATAAATTGATTATGCACTGTCGGAACTTAAAATGCATTTGCCTTCAATTCATTAATAATAATGATTTATCGGGAAAAGTCTATTGATTATTAGTAGCAAGTTTTCATATTCGTACCGTCGCATACAACTGCACTTGAAATAAAATCCATAATTTCACAATGCAATCTTACAATTTCCTTTATTTCTTTGCCAAATCATACTAGGTAATTAGGTTTCCATGATGAGAATAACATAAATAAGTAGCACATTTGACCTTCCACTACATACTTAAAGATCTAATGTTAACGTAAAAGTTTTTAGTTTGCACAGGTACACAAGAGCATTGTAATTTAAACGTTTAATTTTTTAACGTTGCTTAGCTTTAGTTTGCGTGAAAGTTTTTGCTAGTTTAGTACAGATTCAGCAACATCAGGATGCAGTTGTCTACAAAAAAGACTTGTTTTTCAATTTTTGTTTAAATTGATTTTTATTTTTAGATTATAATTTATTTTCCGTGAATGGTTTAGATTTTGATCATTTTGTATAATGAGTTTTTATCCAAAAACTTCAAAATTATTGTTGCTTCTTCCGTTGCTAGGTATCAGCCTCATCAAGGGTGATCCTAGTTTTAGCTGGAATGCAAGAGCGCAGACAAAATCTAAAGACATCCCTACTACATCTTCCGATAGACCGATAGTTTCCATAAGAGATGGACTTTTACGAGGTTTCCTCAGACCAACAATTAATAACCGACAAATGGCATCTTTTCGTGCCATACCCTACGGTCTTGCCCCTATTGGATCACTGCGTTTTCAGCCTCCCCAAAGATCTTTACCGTGGACGGGAATTAGGGATGCAAGTGTGAGGACTCCAGATTGCATGCAGGTTTTGCAATACAGTGATCTCGCAACAGGAGTAAGTTCTTTTGGAGGACAGGAAGACTGCTTATATTTAGAAGTAAATGCTCCTGTTGCCGCCCTAAGAAGCAGTCATAGCACATCAAAACTTCTTGATCCACATTCCGTTACAATTGCTGGAGAATCTGCAGGAGCAATATCTGTACATCATCACGTTCTCAGCTCAGCATCACGCGGTACGAAAAATTCCTGCAAGTAAAGTTGCTAGTAACATTGTAACATAAAAATAATAATTTTTATTTCATTAAGGTCTATTTCATCGAGCTATATCACAAAGTGGATCTTCGCTTTGTTGGTGGGCTTTAGAAGAAAATGTACCCCAGTTGGCTTACAAAACTGGATCCCTGTTTGGCTGTGATGGAAGTCCCCAACAACTTGTAAGCTGCTTGCAACGTGTGCCCGCTGAGCAACTAGTCACAGCACCCGTAAGAGTTAGAGAATGGACAAACATGTTCCCATTGATAACTTTCTCACCAGTTATAGAGCCAGAGCACCAAGGGGCGTTTCTAAGTCAACACCCCGAGAATATATATCAGCAGGGTAAAGCTAACAATGTTCCATGGATAACAGGATTTACACGTGAAGAAATGAGCTGGTTCTTTGCAAACTTTATTCAAAATACAAAGGCTATAGCAGAGTTAAACAGCAATTGGAACGACTTGGGTGCAATATTTTTATCGATTGGGAACCTGACAAATGCAAGAAGCAGGAGTGGGATTGCTACCAAAATAAGAGACTTTTATTTGGGTAGAGGAAATACACAAATAAATTTTGAGAACCGATTCGAAATAATTGACGTAAATGACAATTTCAATAGTTTTAACAAAGAGCTGTCTATTTAAAATTGAGAATTTTTTACATTTGTTTTTCGACATCATTGTTAAAGATGCTTAGTGACAGATTCGTTCAAACCTGTGCATTGGATAGTATGTATTTACATGCAAGATACACTACTGAACCTGTCTATGGCTACCGATTTTCATTTGAAGGAAAATATAGTTTTGTTCAGAAATACGGTCAAAATCCTAAAGATTGGGGTAAGATAAAATATAGTTTGAAATAATCTTTTGGAATTAAATTATAAACGTACGTTAATGCATAATACAAATTATTTTATAGGGGTTTCACACGTTGATGACCTTATATATCTTTTCAACAACACAAATTTTTACGCTCAAATTCAGAAAGATACTGACCATATGGAGTACAAAATGGTTGAAATCATGACCGGAACTGTGGCAAACTTTGCTACTTTTGGGTAAGTATTTTAGTAGTTAGATAGAAAGTATGTTTTGCTAAATTTTAAAAATTTATGTTGTTAAGTTGTGTAATGGAGTTAAGTTTGCCAAGTTTTTTAATGTAGCTTTTATGTATTCTATGCATTCTTTATTCCCCATAATACGTTTATACAGCATACCCTACGTTGGAGGTTCTGGAATTTTGAATGCTAGTCGTGTGTCCAAGCTGATTTGGAAACCAATTCAAATAACGTCAGATAACCACAGTCGCCGTAGAAGACATCGAGCTGGTTATGATGTGTCTTCTTTCCAGTTTCTCGATTTGAATTTGACACCAAGAATGATTGACAATCCGTTAGTGGAACGGTACGAATTTTGGAAAAGTTTACTTATTTAAAATAATGTTGATAGTTTTTGTTACACTGAAGACTTAAATTGCTTACCGAGACTGAAGTTTTGTCTGGATTAACTTTTATTATTATGCTACTTACGAGTGGAGCTTTTGTTTATTTATTTTGACTTTAAAAATTCTAGTAAACTCTCATATATTTATTTAACTCCAAGTTGAAATGTGTACACACGTTAAATACGTTGGTTAAATAAAATGTTTGTACCTAAATCTTTTAAAATGGAATAAATCTTTTCACCCCCAGTAAAAGTAACGGTTTGCACCAGCAAATATCCGCT
>JAHZMT010001509.1:0-68308 GCA_027743785.1 Sinhomidia bicolor
CCTTCAAACTCGTTTATAAGCTGCTTTCGTTTTACTACTAGCAACAGCAGTTGAAAAAAAAATTATTCCAATTTTCGGTTTTTTTTCTCTTTCTCTTTCTCCCTCTCTCTCACTTTCTTTGTATTCCATCCAGCATTCTGGTTCATTTTTTATGTCTTCTGTTCTGTTGAAAGTTAGATATGGCCTCTTTTTTGTAAAATAAATAAAAATAAATATGCCATGCATGCATAAATTTCAAGAGATCTATGGCGTTCATAATGTGGAAATAACGTTGGAGGCGGCATTACTAGTGATGTGAACTTTGCAGAATGGTATGATAATTCGTATGTATACAGTGAAGAAAGGGTACGCCCGTTTGTGTGCAGTCTCTTTCCCTTTTTAAATCAAGCTATTTAAATAAGCTTTGTTGGTTTTTCACGCCTGGCTTTACAACAATAGTGTTGATTCAAGTCATTTGGTTAAACTATTCAAGCATTCCAACGCATTCTCTCTCACATGAGATAATTGATAAACGCTAACATCACACAATTCTGTGCAAACTATTTATCTTTCGAGAAGGTATTCATGAGAAAAGTTTACAAAAAAATGTGCAAAATCTTCAAAAATTCTTTTGCATGTGTTTGAAACGAATTAGAGGTAAAACTCATATTTATTTATATGCATTGGGCTTGTTCTTCTTTCAGATTTAAGCATTGGGATGAAAACAAGATTTACAATAGGAGTAAGCACTTGCTTGCAAGATTGATTTTCAATTTGACTAAAAAAATATTAAATCGTAATTGGATCGTATGTAGTTGCTGACTATTTTTATTTAGACAAATGAAATAATGATAAATAACTACAAAGGTAATATATTTTTACTGACAAAAGTTACTTATGTTTAAAGAAACAACTCAAAATGACTGTACATCAGCCAATGACAATGACTTTGTTGAATCTTCTTTTTTTGCTGGCTAGCTACTGTGACGAGATTTTCTAAACAGAAAAGACCTTGGCAAAACAGCAGCAGATCACTACTGTCATTACCAATTAATATCTCCAAACTTTTTACTTTAACTTGTAGAAAACTCGTTGTGGAAACTAGTGAAAAAAACACTTTCGCTTGTCTGCAATCATTAAACTTTCCTTGGCTTTCGACTACCTCCATTTCTAAATCTTTGCTTGCGCCAAAAAAATGTTTTATTTTCATATCGATATATTTCTTCTACATTTTTTTTCTTTTCTCCCGTGTAAATAAAATATCCTCGATCTTTTTCTCCTCAAAAACAATTTCCGTTCTTTTAGTTTCAAACAAGACTTCACATGAAATTTTCGTCGACGTTCAGCAAACTTTCTGAGATTCTCTTAAGTAAATGAAAAATGCATAAAGGATAAGGATAGCCAAACGAGTGTACTTTCACCATTTATTATTATTATACTCCCGTTTAACAGGAGAGGAAAAAAAGAGGGATTGCTAGTAAAGTATGATACATTGCTTTACATTACCATCTCATGTCGTATATACGGCATTAGCGCTGCTGTAATAATAATACATGCATACGTTCCATTACATTATTTCTTCATGCCACTTTCAGTTACTTTTCTCCTTCTTTCGCTTTCTTTTCTCCCACTCTTTCTGTCTCCTTTCTCTATACACATATATATTTTTATACCACTTGAATGATACATGCTTCCCTTACTACGCCCGGTGGTGGCGATGTCAGTTTTTTTTCTATTACCAACCACCATCACCACCATCAAGCTCTCCTCGTCGTCTTCTTCTTCTTTTTTTACCAGACACTTGTCCATATATAGTAAAGAACATGCACTCCATTTTATAGAGAAAGCAGCGAGAAAAAAAAACTACTAAAGACGTAAGTAAAATGTAGGCAATGGTAAAAAAAGAGTTGTTGTACGTAAGTCGAGAAGAAGGAGAAGAAGAAAGGGAGAAAATGCATAAAATGGCTTTTTACCACTTGAATGAAACTCTTCAAGTAAAGAGCGCTTGTGGAGTACTAATATGGCGGCTATTAGACCGATATGACGTACAACTTAGAGCACATTGTACGATGAATATGAGGACTACATGGGAGTGCGGTGTATGTAGTTGTTGTAATACGTATTCTCTCTTTACTACTTCTTAACCAACAGAGCGGCTATCAGATTCCCTTTCTCTCATTTTCCTTCTCTTAGCAGCAGCAGCACAACACACAAGATCCCATTTCCAAATGGACATGTTATCTTACCAATGCGTGTACAGACGGTTAGTCGCCTCTATTTTTTTTTTAAAAAAGAAAAGAAAATATTCTACTTGGCGGTAAGTAAAGTACAACGTATAGACCACAGCACCTAAAGATTTTTTAGTAGGTACTTTTGCATGTGTACAGTATAAATGTATGTGCCTATTATTATTATTATTATTGTAACAACGACTTTGGTAAGGAACTTTTCGTGTCTTGGGTACATTCATTACTGTACAATGAGTGTCCTTATCTTAAAAGATACTGATGTCAAGTCTTTTATATTTCAAAATGATATTTTTCTCTTGCGGTTGATGTCTTTTCCTCTTCTCTAACTTCCGTCACTTTTTTACATTAGAGGCAGAATAAAAAATTTCAAAGACAAAGAAGACGTGTCTGTGTCCCATTTCGCCCACCCGGAGCTGCTGCTGCTGCTACTAGAACGTGTGTATACTGTACTAACATTCAGTCAAGCCGTTGTATTTCCCCCTTTTCACTTCAACATTCGACGTTACAACATATGCCTATATTATATATAGAAAACACAGTTCAGCTTTCAGCTATTGTAGCTGCTGCCTACGTGAAATCTTTAACAGCCTTTTGACAACACCCTTGCTTTTCACTTGAAAAAAAAATGTAAATTGTCATATGTACATATTCTATTCATTCGCATATAAATCCGATAAATGTGAAGCATAATGTTTTGTTATTATGAATTGCAGACTTGTGTGTCTCTTTTGTAAAGTCACAAAGAGTTTGTCTTTTCCGTCTCCGACTACTCCCAAAATAAATGTCTACCGTTTATACTCCCCCGTAATTCCACAACATCTTGCATAAACTCATCTGATGTTGCTCCTACTGTTGTTGTTACTGGCAAAGCCACAAAAGTATCTCTTGTCTAGAAAAAATAATCAACAAGATAAGATAATCTAGAAAATGAAAATGCTTTCACTTCTTGATTTTCTTCCTTTCCTCACTTCTTCTTTTTATTCTTCTTTGCTGTTATACAAGTCAAAGCAAAATCCTTGACAACATTTATTTGAATTTGTAAATATGTCTAAAGATGTGGGAGATAAGTACTGTAAACGTCTTTTCACATAACAAAATGTTAGTTTACTCTCTCAGTAGAGACAGAGAAATAAAAAAGTAGGAGTTTCTTTGAAGCAATACAACAACAGGAGCATCAAAAACTACTACTACTACTTCTACTGCTTCCAACTTCTACTACTACTACTCTCTTGTCTCCTATTCATCCACTTGTTTTTTATGAGCTGGAAACGTTTGTTTTATTGTATGAAAGTAAACGACGGTCAACTCTGAAGGATACAACAACAACAACAACAGAGTAATAGAAGCTTGTTGTTATTTCATGTTGTGTGTACACATGTTGTTGTTGTCCATAATAAAATAATAGTGACGGTCAATAACAATAATATACTCTTAAAATAAACGCAACCAAGATGAAAAGGGTTTTTGGTACGTTATTTTCAAAAAAACATACCTACTACAACAGGTATACTTGTAAAAGCGAGAGAGAAAATTTGAATTTCAGTACACCAGAGACTCAACGTCCTGTGAACATGAACTACTACCCCAAAGGTTTTTTTTCCTTTTTAAGTTAACCTTGCCCCAAAAAAAGTGGGAAAAAATCTGTCAAAATTTATTTTCAAGATATTGTTCGGACTGACAGACAGACAAGTTTAAATTATCAAGCACCGTCAAACAATACTAAAAAAACTACCTAACAAAACTATTATTCCTAGGTTGGCATAAGAAGTAGTAAAACCAAAACTCAAGTGAGTAGATACATACACAAGTTGAGTTTTGAGGTTTTTTTTGCAAATTGTGTGGGTGTTTGTTGTGAATTGTCTTGTGAAAGGCTAAGATAGATATTTTTTATGAAGATGAAACATGTGTACCAACGTGCGTATATTTTTTTTATTTCACAACAACAATATGAAATATCTCCATCATGCATTTTTCATGACGATCGCAACGGGAGGAAAAGACATTTTCATGCCGCCGCTCCTATTTTTTAGGATTTTCTCATCATTTTTATCATTTTGGCAAGTCTTTGTTGTTGTCGTCATCATGGTGCCAAATGAAAAAAAGAAGCATTATCATACCGATTTTCTCTTTTCTCTCCTTCAAAAAAATCTACACCTCCGTTTTCCAAACTACATATATGCTCATTATCATGTTCATCTATCTATCTACACAGTACAAGTTGAGATAAAAAAAATATACGTAATATTTCAAACGTGAAGGGGTTCAACCAGTTCTTTCCGTCTTTTCGTTTCTACTTCGGAAATGATTTTGTGCTCATTTCCACAACAATTAAAAGAGGTGAAAGACAAGTGTGTATACCGCTGAACAATTATTTATTTAGGTTTATACTAGTAGGGCTTGGTAATGATTAAGTTGGATGACGGGAGCGGCAGCCCAGTTTCCTCTTACTAATTTATATATTTTCCTCTTCATTCTTTCTCACCGATAATAAGCGTACATACGTGAAAGAATTGGTAGAGGGTTCGCTTCTTTAACTTTTGTGATTCATTCATTCATATTGTTTAACTATCTGTCTATCGAATCCCACCGAATGTTGATATACTATTCCAACAAAAAATGAAACTACTGCCATAGGTGACAGAGTGGGGGAGTGCTACTGCTACCCGACAGTTGTTTTCATTTATTTCCGTTTCGTTGTAGCTTTCTCGCTTGCTCCCTGATAAAATAATTACTGCAGGTAGCTTGTTCCTCCACTTCATTTTCCCATCTGACTTTCACCCTTCCAGTATATCGACTCGACAAAATAATGACCTTTCAGATTGCCATTTTACTTTACAACCAATTACCGGTTGGAAATGGAAGTCTTTTTTTGCTGGAAAAAATGGAAAGCTTGGAGGACAATACAGACTGTACGCTGTATCTACATAGATGAAACTATCATTTAGGTGAAAAGAGTCAATCTCCGGTTTTCAATTTAACTCCAATTCTCGTGAACCGTGCACGATTTATTTCTTCTAGTATGTGCACAACACGTAAACTGTATCATAATTCCCCATCCGTCCGCGTTTGTGTCGCAGTAACATCAACTCGTTCCAATCCTTGGGCACAATTTTGTGCTAAGCCACATACATTTTGCAGTTTCCCAATAATAAATACGGTTTCTGATTCCCGGTTTGAAACAAGTTATGAACTTCAAAAAACCACAATATAAATTCGGTGAACTTTCACATCGTTTAAAAAACACCAGCATAAAAGATTAGGTGTAGTAACCAACACCAACCAGTGCAAATTTATACTGTGGTTGGATTGACTTGAAAGTGTAATATTGAGCTCGACGGACTTTACACAAGTTTGGATAGGAAAAGATTTTTTTAAAGTTTGGGTTCAAAATTACTCTTATAATAAGCCCTTCCTTTTCCCTCCGCAAACCAAAAAAACGCTTTTTCACGCTTTTACAGACATCAAATGTAAAGCAGGTAGACATTTATGCGGATATGCTTTTTATGAGATATGTGAAATAGTCCTCACAAATAAAAAAGGTTCTACACATCACCTTTTCAAACACTTAATGTATTACTATTGTAAATTTTGTATTTTCAACCAATTTTATTTGCATTTTGCGCAAACTTACTACATGGCAAACAATCAAATGTCATGTAGCAGTAAAAAGGTTTACTGTCCAAACTCTGAATTTGTCACAAGCACGTGGGTTATTGATGATGTCAGCGTATTTGCTTGCAAACTTTGTGATTGATAACGAACGTGATATGCATCAAGTGAAGGACCGAGCGGTTTTGTTACAAACAAAGTAAACTTTTTTCATTTCCTCTTCTTTCACCTTCCTAAATGCTCCACACACACACTCCCAATTTTATTAGACATTACATTTGCAGCAAAAAAAGTTGATTTTATGTGGGCTGCATGTTGGAATTCTTGTAACGTCAGTTTTTATTTGAAATTTTAAAACAATGGAATGCATAATGAAATAGATTTTCAAGCTGAGAAAGCAGCATGAGTGAAAACACTTATTTATTTTGGAATGGTGGTGGTAGTATGAAATACGTATAGTATGCTGCCACTGTGATAAGTGGCCAAGTTTCAACAACTACTACTTATAATATCAAAAAACTTTTCTGTGCATTGAATAAATGACTTCAATATGGGTGACAAGCTGAAATTTTCACGTTGTCATTGTAACTGTTACAGTTGTGGTTCTATGTGAATTTTGACAGTGGTTTGTAGACAAGCCTGTTTCTATTAATGTTGTATTTTTTTACATTATTACTAGCTACCACCCTGCTCAAGCAACTTCTCCTGTAAAATACAGAAGCTCCTGTTGTTAAGAAAGGAGTAGTACTGATACAGTAGTATCAGTAGTGGTAGTAAGAGGCTTTTATCTTAGAGGACATCTATTATTGGCGAATAGCAAAAAAATTATCATTATTGTTGCCAATCCGATTGCTATATAAACGTCTATTTTTACGTTTTTGTTAAAAGTTTAAATCCAAAGAAAAATGAGAGTTTAGTCCAAAACAAGTTGAGCTTTCTAAGCGCCATTATTCTCATGAATTTATAAGAATCAACATTAGTTCTTCTTTGATTGGTGTTGTATTAAAAGCTGGCTATAATTGAGTAATAGGAATAACAGCTATTATACCAAACACAGCACTTGAGTGAGTCTATACCACATTCAAACAATAAACACAGAAAAAAAATTGTTCTTGCTAAGTAGCTCGATTTCGTCTTTATAAATAAAGGGGAAATATAGAAAAGGGTAACAAAAGCAAGCTGTGCTGTATACAATAGAAATTGACTGACATTCCATTTATTTCAGTTTTATAGAAAATTCTGGTGAAACCAAAGAAGCTTGTACGACTACAGCTTGTGAAACGGTTGTATCTCATATTTGTGACAAATGACGTTACCAGGAGTAAGTAGTAGCAGCAGTTACCCAAATAGTATTATTATTATTGTATATAAATAGATGTATGAATGTACATAACAACAGTACATGAATACTCATCCAACCCACACACACGGATCACGTATCATAGACACAAGTAATCAAAGAAAACTACTTGTTCTGTCTCTGAAAGGAAGTCAAAAAAACGTGAAAAGCATAATATAATGCCTTTGGTTAGATAAAACGTGAAAACATGTTTAACCTTTTTGAGAAGGATGAAAAAGAAGTCAAATAAAAAGGTGGATAGATGATTGCGTTATTCTCTCTGTATTTGCACAATTATAAGCCAATGTATGTGACATGGTTGCTTTAATAATAATTAAATGATTACATGTTCTGAGAGTTACATGCATACTATATATAGATATACATATATATGGAGCCCATATTATAGACATGGCATGGGAAGTACTCAACTTACAACAACCCAACTGTGTCAATTTTTCGCTCCCCTTAAATAATAAAAGGGGCATGCTGATTGATGATGGATTAGAAACTGGGCAAAACTAGGATTAGCTGTTGCGTCAATGTTTTAGCAATAATTTTCCTAATTCTATTACAGCAGCAGCGGTAGCATTATAGAGTTTGGTTGGTAGTTCATATTATGAGAATTTGGATTGAACTTATTTTTTATTTACATAATGACCTAAGCAAAGATACCATCATTATTTCTAATAATGCATAATTTACCATTTTTTGGCAACCTCTTTCCGTTTCCAGGGCAGATAGTAAAACTTGAACAAAATTTAAATAAAAACAGCAAAAAAGCAAAGTATGTAAGATTGATGCTTACCTTCTGATCCGTACCCATCGAAAAGGAAAGGTGGCACGGCAACAGCCAATTGGATAAGGAAGAGAAGGGCCAATGCTGATCCCAACAAAACCTGGTTTGGATTCATTGTTGTCTGCTGAGGTTTCCTTTGCCTTCGTCAAAAGGTTGTTTCCCAATCTGTTGAACTTGCTCGTCTACGACAAGTGCGTGTAGGTGTAATTGACCGAGTGGCAGCAGTGGCTGTGGAGACGCTGAAGTTTGCGAAGGGGCTCGACCGCGGAGTATTACAGAAACGTGGAGCTGACGATGATGGTGATAATAAAAAGGCGTTGATCTGACGTGACTTATTGAATGGGCTTTCTCGAATCAAAGACGCTGTTCTAGCTTTCCTTATGCAAGTACTGACCAGACGATTTTTCTATTATTTTTTTGACTGGTGATGGTAGGAGCTAGCAATGAAGCCTATTTCATCAATTTCCCTAGTTATTCTTGTGAAACACTTGAATAGAAAAAAAATGTTGATTTTTAGTATTTGCTCACTTTCCCCCAAAAAAACAGTGTTGTATTATTACTTCAGCCAATTTGTTTCTCTAGCACTTAGCCTCCTCTTGTTCTCGCTCAGCTTTGTTATTCTCTTTATTTTCTGCTTCTCTAATTGATTTTTTGTTTCGAGTGCAAGTTTCAACCAAATATATGTGTATATATTCTGGTTTTTTTTGGCACGTTTAATATTTACATATATCAAGATTATCAAATTGCTCTGGGAAATGACTTCTTTTCTCCTTTTGTATTTCAATATACAAATTTTCTCTCTCTATTTTCTGGGTATAGACTGTGCAAGTGCGTATAAATGGTTTAGTTAGTGATAAATTCTCTTTGAGACAGACTTGAAAAAAACTATATGCTTTTCGAAAGGATGATAATCCGAATAGGAGAAATCTCTTCTTGTAGAGGTAGCAAAAGCTCGACTAACGGCCAGTTCCTTTTGGTTTTTTTCTCAATTTAGCTCGTTGCGTTTCTCGTTACTACTGCAGAATCGATTGAAACAAATAAAAGGGAGAAATTTTAGTTGGGCATGAAAATATTAGCATTTTATACCTTACATGTGTGTGCATTATGATCATTGCATTGGTTGTAGGATGTGATGTCATAAAAATGTATGTAAACACATGTCTGCTTGCTTTCACAAGGCTTCTGATTGGAAAACCATCAGGGTATTGTAATAATAATAATAATAATATTAATAATAATACTAGCATTGCATTGTATCGCTAGACTGTCTTGTGTTAAAGTAGTTGACGTGAGGAATATTTTTCAGTAATGCTTATTTATTACATACTTCCAAGAAGATGGCATACTTGAATAGAATTTAAATACATTGGAAAAGTGGGGAAAAGTAAGAACTCAACAGCTCAAGTTCCAAGTACATTTTCTCCCTTGCTGACTGTCTCCCTTTGGAATAATACAAGGGAAATTTGCAAAGTTTATCAAATTATATGACTCAAATATGCACACTGATGCGGAACTAAACTAGTTGCCCATAATTTCCTTCAAGAATCTGTGCAAGTGATGCAAATATTGAGATGAATTCTGCTAACAATAGTGTGTATGCACCTCACAAATTTTGTAGCCATACACATGTACATGCTATTTTGAAACGTATGGTATTGTAGCTTTTTGGCTCTCCTTTCATTTGTATAAACTAAATTACACATATGCCAATTTATGATCTATACATGCACGCATTTTTTCTACTGGACAGGACATATCTTTTTATTATTTTTTATATGACTAGGTATACCATTGTTGTACATACGTAGCAAGCACTTACCTCACAGTAAGAGTATATAGGTTTTATAAATAATTAAGTGATATATGATGTAAATGTTATGGATTGCTCCCTGGATAGATAGATATGCACAGCTATAAATGGATAAGTGCAAGATCTTGCATGCAGTAGTAATGTCTTATGTAATGGCCTGATATTATTATTATTATTATTAGTTCCGTGTTGTCATCCTCAGATTGTGACGGTCGTTATAGTCTTCGTCGTCATTGACGTGGAAGAGGTTGGAGACCTTCTATTTGCCTAACCACAGTGGTGGTTCTCGCTCCATTGTATGTGTGTGCATAGGTACATATTCTGCTATTAGTTAGCACTACTTTCTCCTATTCATATACCATTATCGACAGAAAGAAAGTTCGCATTTTACTGGCAATGTAACAAAAAAATATGCATGACTAAAAGAAAAAAACATGAATGTATATACCATGTTGGATATGATAAAGGGTATTGATCGTACGGTAGCAAATATATAATATTGGCGTCTGCACAAAATATACGCAGTTAGCTCTCTCTCTCTCTCTCTTTGTACATTGTCAAATATTGTCCTTTCATTGTCCGTGCTAATATTGCTAATATTATTACTATTATTATTATTATCATCATCATCACCACCACCATTGCAGATTATGCTGTTGGAAATTATGACGATGGTTACAATGGAAATGATAACGTCTGTGGTCCTGGTGGCAACAAAAACAAGTTGTGTATGTGTAGCAAGGCCTGTGACGTTCTCGAAATTTTTTTGCTTGCGCAGCTACTCATTTTCTTAAATCAAGCATACAAATTCTATTAATACATATGTAGCTTTTTCTTCCTACAACATGTACGCAACTTTTGTTTACTCAAGTTTAGTTTATCTAGAGATATATGGATATATTCAAGTCAGCTAATTTGTAAAGATCATTGTACATATTTCAATCAAAACCATAAGCCATACAATTGTCCCTTATGAAAAGAATATGGGAAACGAGTTTGGGGGTGTTTCTAAAGCAGATTTATTATATTAACGCTGCTATCCTCAGCATAATACATAAATCTGCACACAATGAGTTGATAAAATAATTGGCAGACACTATCCTATTATCGGATAATATCCTGTAGCTTGTCTAATCAGCCATGCACTGAAAGTCTTTCTTTGCCCCACTAATCGCTAATGTGTAACTTTGTATGCAATACGCAAACGACGCAAAAAACTGTATCATGTTTATAAATTGCCTTCTTATTTCTCTCTGAAGAGGAAAAAAACTATTATCATGGTTGAGGTAAAACTTGTAAAATATTAACAAGATTTACCCAAAAAAACAGCAAACAGACCGCTGATCAAATGAGGTAAATTTTTCGATATAAAACAACAACAACGGACTCAGAATGCATGCCACACACACACTGGAAGAAAATGAAGTAGTACATGTATGATGGTGTTGTTTAAAAAAATGCTTGCCTGGATGAAGCTGTGTGTGTACTGTAGTTATGCAAACTTGTGTGTTTGGTATGCAAGTCAACAAGCACGTCTTCCGCTTGATTTTCTTTTCTCACAGTGCCCAAAAAGTTGCAAACTAATTTTCTCTCCATTTTCTTTCCGGTGTGTATATGTGTGTGCGAATGTGTGTGTGGTTCAGAATAAACAACAGCCGTGTATATGGTATTTTTCTAAGCATTTTATTGCACTTTACGTCAGAGAATCTAGACAGAGGAGCTTTGTGTGCGTGAGTCAGTCTGTTATGTCACTATTTTATGCCACAACTGCTGCTACTACACTCCAGAGCAACAAAGGACCATTGAGCATGAAATAGTAACCATATGGAATGAAGCTAGGTGTACATTTTAGGGCAAATAATCTTTACAGAAGAGAAAATCCTTATTTTATGACATAATTCACACAGGAGCAATGTACATAGAGCCAAGTATGCTTTAACCTGAGGGAGCAGCAAAAAAATACTCATTCATGACCTTAGCGAGGTAACTAGTAATAAGACTCTGTTTTTTTACATTTGCTTGCAAAAACGTAATAATACGACTTTCCGTTCAATTTAAAATTTGTGTACATAATGGCAATGCTCTTTATTCTTAAAGACAAAGTCAAATTTATCTTACCTGTGCGAGGTTTTACCCAAGAAGAAGGAGGAAGAAGAGAAAAGAAAAACCCTTGTTGAACTAGTAAAAATGGTCGTAAATTTCTTGACCAATTTTGTCCGTCTGACAAAAAGGACCGCACTTTACACTCGCAATATAAAAAGACAAGAGAATGGAGCGACGATTGGCTCACTTTAGTATTCTCTTTTTTATATATGAAAAATACGATTTGAAGAGCTGTATGGGGAAAAGTAAAACTCTTTTTTTCTAATGTGCTAAACTTCAATTGTGAGATAGGGGTGTAGAGAGAAGTTGACTAGATAGCAGAGTTTTTTGGAGTGAGATGTTGCTCAGCAAGTTGCAGAACAATGAATGTTCTTTATTCCGCTGGAACAAGTGACCTTATGGCAGAGAAATCAACGGCAGCAAGCTATGGGCAAGGCAGAAAACGAGAAAGCTGTATCAGGCAGGCAGGCTGATGAGGCAGTTGGCAGAAAAAGGAGAGGATCAACAGCACACACGACACACATGCATAGAAACAGCACGGCACTTCTCCTCTTTTTCGGTATACGTACATACGTAAGAGAGAAAAAATACATCAAGTATGCTTGTTTTGCTTAGTTAGTCTGTTAGAGAAAAGACGGTTTGCTCACTCTATCCACATATTCATCCATCCATTCATTCCGTCCTTTCAGAGGTTGTATTTCGTGTGTTTGCAAGAAAATGGATCAAGTACAATTCTTCGTGCATGGCTTTTTTAGCAGGTTGGTAAAACTACCACAGTTTCTTCTTTGTACTTTCTCTTCTTTTCGTTTACTCCGGCTAAATAGACCTCTAGCAGAAGGAGTGAGTTGAGTTGCTTCTCATATGTTCAGTTAAAGAGGATTTTTCCTTGGTTTTTTCATGTGCTTTGGTATTGCTGAAAGTAGTCGAGAAAATTTGATGAAAAACTAAATGGACGATGAATTCTTTTGCAATACATGATTACTAGGAAAGTGATGGGGTAATATAGTGAGTGAAAAGTTGTTACAAATCAAAGAACCGTTGGCTTATTCTTAAATGTACTCTAAATTGACATTACTGTTGATTTCTGCTTAAAAAATGCGATTACCTTTTGTTAAAAGTACTTATATTTGATAAAATGCGAGATTTATTTAAGACTTTGAATCACTTTTGGCATTTTCTTACTGATACTGCACGTACTTTCACTTTTATCCTTTACTGGCAACTATTTTGTACTCGGTTGAAGATTAATTTTCATGGAATCGAAATTAAGTTTTAAGGAAGTCAATTTTTTAAACTCATTTCATGATTTTAATGGCTTCTAGTGCAGATGAAAAGGTTGGCAAATTAATTGGTTTATGTTATAAAGTGTCTTGGTAAATTGTACATCTCTGCTGACAGAATTACTATATACAAAAATGTGCCATTTGTGATCACAAGTAAATTTTGAAAGCAATCTTCAAAGAGAGACAAGTAACATTTCCAGAATATGGAAATATTATTATATTTTCTCTTGAAAACGTAAACAGAAAGTCTGCAAAAGTTTAAGTGAAATTTAGTACATATCAATTTTGTAGCCGTTAAAATAAACAATAATAGTACTTTCTCCTTTGCGGTTGTCCAAATTAACAGCAGTTTTTAATTGCTGTTTAGTTGGACTTTTATCACTTGCTATCTTTTTATCATTTGTTAAAAAGTCATTTTGCGCTAAATAAGTGAAATTATGCGGTACAACAAGTATGTACACACTGACCTTACCTTTCGTAGGCTGTATCTACTATTTGTTCAGCAAAGGTCAAAAATATTTAATGATTCCAGTAAATGGCTGGTACCTTATTTTTTTTAACTTTTTCTACTAGCCCAAGAAAAAGTTTTAAGCCTAATATAAAGCGACAGGCATCCTTTTCAAGCTGGTATTTACTTGGTCAGAAAAGGTTGTATGCTTGGTTCTTTTCGCTAGGCAAATAGATTTTACACCGGTGACACTCAACATTAGTTGTCCCTACCTACAATATCATTTTGAAAATAATTTCCAAAGTTAGAAAAGAGAAATGTTAATACTTACAAACCGATGCAGGTTTGTACATTTATAATATGTGTAATGAGTGGATTGCGGAGGCCTTCAAATTGCATACTTATCAACTGTAGTAGCATTTTAGCAAATTACCTTTCAGTGTATAAACGTCTCAAACACATAATTATTATTACGAAACACATGAAACCTCATTTACCAACTCATTGGTTCCAAGTTATAGAATAGTCTGAAAATGTGAGATGGTTAAATAATAAGTGGATTATATACAAAGGTTCATAACTACGAAATGAATTGCTTGTGTAGTGGTAGTAGTACAAACACAGACGCTCGTTGAATGTACAAACAAACAAATTTTTGGATATGGTACATATTCCTATTTCCAAAAATGCTTGTTTTTAGAGTAAGACATTTTATTCGTTTTATTTTCTAATCTTTCAACTTTGCAAGTTGGCTTATTCATGTATACTACCTGACTAATTTGTAAAGATATTAATACAAGGACTCATCATAACTGTTTACCAATTTTCTTTTCATGAAACATGAAATGAGTTTTCCCGTGCTAAAAAGACCAGAGCATAGTATATTAGGTATGAAAGAAGCACTAAAGATATGGCCAAGGCAGCAATGCCTTTTCTGGGGTCATATGAGACAAAGCATTTTTTACAACTTTCTGCAACATTTCATGAAGGTATACTGGCTAGTAATATAATTTACTGCGCACTTATTGCCGAGAAGCAGTTTAGGAGTCTGTTTGATTTGCATTTTTAATTAAATGCTCAGCAATTGAATTGATCGTCAGGGAGTCAAAATCTACAGGCGGTTTGAAACAAAACCGCCTGTCACGGAGAAAAGCTGGGCAGTTTTTATGCAAAAAATTTTTATACATACGTCAAGTAATTCATAATAAGTGTATTTTTATGATAATTGCGATATTATATAATTTTCTATTCGCACATAAATTTTCAAATGAAACTGTAATCCTTTTTATAACATTAAATAACTGTATGACTAGTACAGAATTCTGGCAAAATGATTTCATTTTCATTTCACTTTTTGATCTTGTAACTTTTTGCGTGCTAACTGTAATACCGTTTAATCACCAACGTATAATAAAACGGATGTGAAAATGCAATATGATTTACAGTATAATCCCAGTTAATTATCGCTTTACCACAATCTCAAAGGAATAAGGACTTGCTGCCTCCTTTACGTAATAGAAACGTGATGGTGGAATAATCAATATGCATGCACACATGCTCACTTATTTTGTTATAAATAAGTTACGGGAAGGGTGTGTAATTTTTGTGTGACGTACGACTTTTTGTTCGTACACACAACCATCCCTTCGACCTCCTGACCAAATGCGTTGAAAAGGCAGCATGCGGCTTGCATTAATATTTTCCATATTTGCACAAATTTTCCTTCCCCGCACCGCAAGCAATGCTTTCACGGCAGATATGCTGTAGTACAGCACACATCATAGCTACAATGTGAATATCTCCATTTGAAGAAGAGACAGGTGTGCAACAAAGTAATGAAAGGTGCAACAAGTTGCCTCTCTGCTACTGTATCCACAATTTTACACAATTCAGGCAAATGTAAAAAGCAATATGGCGACGGCTTTTTCCATAGGTAACTACCAAGGTGTAAGCAAAGTGTTCAGGGAAAATAAGTTTCATCCTTGTAAGCTTTACAGCAGGGAATAATAAGACTACTCTGAGGTTTTGCAATTAGTTATCTGATGTACTCTTTTGTGTACAACATTGTTGTTGAGACTTTAAGCCAATAAGAAATGTGGTGGTACACTACATATGAGCCGACATATTATGGCTTAATTTTTATCTTTATCTTCTACTAGATTTAGTATGCACTAGTCTCTAATTAAGGTGAACTTGTTAAATGTTTGCATAACCACTATCACAATAAATAATAACAATTATACACATTCAGAACACATATTTTCCACAGCCGGTGTTTTATTAAATAATTTTAAACAATAATGTCAATTTCAATATGCGTAGAATGTATTTCAGCTTGAATAATCATCGGAAAACAAGCATAAAATAACGTAATAAAATATTAACAGAATAAAAAACTAATAATAACCGTGTTATAAAATGGACAACCGTGTACATGGCTAGGAAACAACATATCTATCGCCATCCCAACGTACAGGTAGATTTATATTAAAATCAGAATCTAAGTCTCCTAGGGCAAAATCAGATTCAGAATCACTTGTGGTCAAACTGTCTACAACTTCCATATTCATCGCTTCGTCTGTGGATGACTCAAGTTCATGATTTTGTAACACGGTTGCAACATCAAGCAGGTACTTATTCTGTTCGGAACTACAAAGAAAAAGAATGTTTTGTCTTAGCTTACTTATATTCCAAGCAAAAGTGTATAATACATTTTTTTAAATTTAAAAATTCTTTATCCATGCATCAAATATTATTTATCGCTTACATTTCCGAATAGTCCTTAATTCTTGCATTTATTGCCTTTTTCAAAGCATTCATAATCGGCCGCACAAACTCCATATCATCCATTAAATTATGAATGTGCAGTCTAAATATATCTGCTAGCATAAACATGTGGAATTCCACATGTCTTGTTTCATCCAGCATTGATGCTAAATGGCGCAATAGTTCCTTTACATCTTGCAAGCTCAAAGCTTCTACAGCCGAATGTTCTGTAGTTAAAACGAATTAAAAACGTTAGAAACAATTATAAATGTTTTTTTTTTCAAAAAATTCACCCTGGCATAACGTTGACGACTCTTACGTAAGGTATCTGGAATCGATTCAAGAACCATAGTTGTTATGGAGGTGATGTTTAGTCGCAATGCCATACATAAAGCAGCGTCGTAGGACTTTTCATCGAGAGCGGTTCGAATACTTTGAGGACTGATTGTGGTATTTGCTCCAATAGGATTAAAAGTGACATCACGGTCCAGTGAAAATAACATGACACCTTCAGTTGTGGCAGCTGCCCACATTAAACCTGTGGGGGAGAATTTAGTTGCGTAGACCTTCACAATGGGTTTATAACTCCTGCTGGTACTGGTAGCTTTAGACCCAGGAAGTTTTAGAGCATCGTCACCCTTTCCTCTCTCTTCAAGCATGTCTATTAAACCAAACTCATTTGCTCGCTTCTGTGTCCATCCGTTCTGAGTTATTATACCAAAGAGAATTACAAATAATCACATTTTACAAAATTATATATAATCGCTGTGCTACATAATCAGACAGCAGACCGTACACGGGAATACCATTATATTACAAAGTATGTACTTACGGATGGTCCATCAAGAGATCGGTTTTTTGTAAGCGTTAGTTTGTGGGCAATAACTTGATGCGTTGAGCTGTACATGCATAAATTGACAGACTTTCCTCCTGCTAGTAACCAAGTTCCGTCAGCCGAGTATGCAACTGCATTAAAGCTCCTAATTAATAATAACATTTGTTTCTTGTTACATTCTCATCGTTACTGAACGAGATAGTATATTGAAGCGAATGTTAAAACTGATATTAAACTTACAAATCCTCCAAATTTTTGCTAACTCGAAGACCATTTCCATCTAACTGTCTCGCAGCCATATGATGTGCGCAGTTGATGCTTCCTAATGTTTTAAGCTCATCTGGGTCAAAGAACGTCAGACTTCCATTTAAAGTAGCCACAGATATTTCCTTTCCATCTGGACGGAATGCAAGTGCTGTGCCTGTTTTAGTGATGCATATTATAACATTTAAATATAAGTTTTCTCTTATCATTTCATATTCAAGCCATTTGGTAAAATAATATATATACTAACCTTCCGCTTCTAGCTGTACCACTTGAGTATTTGATTCACTCTCAATGCAATCACGAATACGGAGAGTCTTGTCCCAACTAACTGATGCAATCATGGAGCTCCCCTGTTTTGGATTAAAACTAATCGCAGAAATAGGCGCCTCGTGACCTGTCACTTCCAACAAAAACCGCCCACTGGCTAAATGCCATATGTAAACATTGAAAGTATCTACAGATCCTGCGGCTACATAAGTGGAGCTGCTGTCTATAGTCACTCCGGAAAACTGAGTTGGTATGGGACTTGTAAATGTACGAAAATTTCGATCACTGTAAAAGTATAAAAACAATGACGGTTTTATTAAAGCTCAAAGATAAAAAGAAAACTGAAGATGCTTCAGCTTTTGCAGCATATTGTTAAAAATATTGGAAGAAAGTATTGAATATTTACTGTACCGTTTTACGTCAAACGCTCGTACTGTGCCATCTAGAGAGCTAGACAAAATTGCTCGATTATTCTGCATAAATGTAACCCCTGTAACAATTGAGGTATGAGCAGAAAACGTGTGAAAGGAGAAGCAATTTCTTGTCTTCCACAGTTTAACCTAAAAATATACAGTTCATTTTAAATTTTTTAAATACAGGTGCGTAGCCTGACATGGTACGTTTAATTTGGGCTGCGCATCTCTAGACTTAACAAACTACATTAATGGAATTTACCTTGCCGTCATGGGCCCCTGTCACTATCCAAAGTCCATCAGTTGAAAAATCTACACATTGTATAGTATCCAAGTGGCCCTGTTCTTTCAAAACATAATCTTCGGCTTGCCAATCGTAGACCAACAATTGACCAACTTTGCCAGCACCTATAGCAATCCACTCTCCTTTCGGAGCAAAGGTCACAGTGGTAACTTCGTGTTCCGTAACTCTGTAAAATCAAGTAAATACGCATTAGAAATATACTCGATTTATATAGCAGTAGACAATTAATAAATAAAACAGATTAAAGATACAGTCGTCCTACCTTAGTTGCTGCACTAATTCACCAGCAGGAAGTCCAACAAGAAGAAAGACGCCGTCATCAAATCCAACGACGGCAAAGTCACGGTTAGCAGATACTTCAGCACAAGTTAGCGTAAATCGACCATGTGACTTATTTTTCTTATCCTCAAGTCTATGAGATAACAAATTGACTTTCGGATTTAGTAGAAATTTCGTCAATTCTTTCGGTTCTTTACTGTCACTCTTAGATTTCTTTGTTTTTGGAACATCATCGTCCATCTCACTTGCATCTACATTTTGATTCTGCAAATTTTCTGGTTCCCAAAGTTCCGGTTCTGTAGAACAAATCCATTTGCACAATAATCCTCCCCTGTGGAAAATAAAAATTACATTTCAAATTAGACATCATCTAATACGAATAAGCTAAATGTTAAAAGTTCATAGTTAAGTTATACCTGCAAATTGAATACATATTATAGTCCCAATCCTCAAAAAACGCTCCAAGTAACCCCTCCGTGTGTCCAGTGAAACATGAGTTTTTAAAGTTGGAAAATTTCTCCATGGAATAAACAGATACCATTGGAGAATCCCTGGATCCTACTACTAGCAGCTTTGAATCCCATGACCAATCAATTGATGTAACTAATCCACCAATATCCTTAAATACCCTAACCATTTCTGGTTTCGCCGACCCAATACTCTCATCCGATGGCACCTTATAAATTAGAACTTTCTTCTCCCCTCCCACAGCAATAAGTCTGCCATTCGGAGAAAATCTAATACATCCCAATTTTCCTAGTCGCACTGAACGAATTAGGGCATTAGTCGACAGATTAACAAAATGCGCCAGTCCAATCTCGTTAAGAGCCACCAACAGCCCTCCATCCGGAGAAATGGCTAGCAAAACGTAATTATGAGTAGACTCAAAACATAAACATTTGCTCTTCTGACTCTTGAGATCATAGAGAGTAATTTTATTTCCAACGGGGGCAATAACTGTGGAGGAATCCGGCGTAAATACCAGATTCCCCTCAGAGTACATAGTTCCCAAAACATTGGTCAACTTGTATTGCGAAATTGTAGACATTTTAATGCGCTATTAACTTGTCGAGATCCTTGTCATTAAAAATTATCCTTGAAATTAGAAACCAAACCAAAATGGCAATAATTCACTTCAGTCAAACTAGCCAACATTAATTATCACTTGTCAACAAACAATGGCACAAACAAGTTGCTAAAAATTGCAAATCGTCTGTTCTTTTCAATTTTAAAACTCACTACACTCGTCATAATTTTGTCTCCCAACAACCTGAACAAATGTGCGTGAGTGAATGAAGCAAGGCAAAATACCAAAACATTCGGTGCCACACGTGGACTCGCTCAACATCAATCTTTTGCATCTTCTGCTGCTGCTGCTACCGCTGTCTAGAATCCAGAATAAGCTTAAATTTCGCGCCCGTACTCATCCCAAATGACTTTCATTCACTATTCTGTATTTTTATCTTACAATGCCCACAAAAGTTTATAACCCTCATTGTATTCATTCATACAGAGAAGAAAAAAGCATTATTTGTCAATATAAAAAATCGATGTGTACAGTGCAGACAAACAAGCACAAAAACATGAGTATGAGCGAGTAGAATAAATGAACACTTTCCGTTTTTTAAAACGCAATATAATTCGTTTTTTTGTCTTTTAGGAAATTTGGCTCATGCTAGATTTTCAATGTCACTGTCAATTTCAATTCTTAGAATTTTATTACGACGGCTAACCGCAGAAAATATAAAATAATACTTATGAACAATAGGCATAATCAGGCCATTGTTCGGGCTAGGAACAAAGGCCATCGTCATCATAAAATTTATCTACACATGTGTTGTAGCTAAAGTGGATGTACAATTACTACAAAATGTTATGTACATACATAATGCCCAGTGAATAAATGTTGTTGAATGATTTAAGTTCAAGCATAAAATTATTCATAGTTTACTCTGAGAATGATCATATTGATCATATAATATAATATGTATAAAGCAAAAGTGTGGCATGGTTTTGGCATTGTAAAGTAAATACAATACACACACACACACACTGCTGCACTGACTGGCAGACAAAGGTAGCGTAATATTGCACATCGTGGTGGTCAACTTGAGGTGAAGTGTTTTTCCAACTTAATATATTTGTTGTTACTGATTTAAAGCTCCAGTCCCACCCAGCCCATACTTTAATATATATTAAACCAACAACGTCAACAGTGAGAACACATTTTTACAACTATTTAATATTATTGTTTCTAGTATACCTATTGTACAATTGTTCATCATCATCAGCTACACCTTTTCATCCCAAACAAAATTATTCAGCATTAATGCTACTACATTTCCACTAAAAAGGTGAGTATGAGGATGAGGAGTATCCGACCGTCTGACATTACTCCAAAAATAAATAGTATTTTAATGTGTGCATGATTATCTCAATCGCTGTCTCGGGGAAGCCAGTCTTTAAGATTGGTAACAGGTGAATTGATGAAAACAAGGAGGGTGCACTCAGGGGTATCTTTGCCTCCTCTTGTTTTTCCTCCTTGCTGTCCTGTGGGGCGTGATATTGGTCTCATAATAATGGAAGCGAGATCAAGCTCGAGAAGTTAACATTTGATGATGGATGGTGTTGGTGATGATGATGATTATGTAGAGTTAGATGCTGCTGCAGGTTATGCTGCAGTGTAGTAGTTGATGTAGCATGTTTTTTGTAGGTAGGTATTAACTAAAATCATATTTATTTATATGTACAACTTCCAACTAACCAAACTACAAACTACGTACGTTAAATCATAAAAGGTAATATATTGTGTACACAAAATATTAAATATCAGCAGCGGATCATCATTCATTGCCTTTCGCTAAAACAGCACACTCTTCCTTTCAGCGGATCGTTCATTCCATTCCATAAAGAATTTCATATAAGGAAACTATGTACGTACATAAATTCCACAGTTGAGTGAATGATGGTGGAGAATACTATTTATTATTATTATTAAAATATAAAATATTTAACATTAGTAATAGCAAGTAGGAGTACCACGCGAAGATGGTACCATCTCGGTGCTCCGGTCTAATGACGACGCTAACTTTTTGGAAATGCCAATGAATAGAATATATAAGTATATCATCATCATCATCAATGTTGTTGGAACATACGGTAACACAAGTTAATACTCAAAGTATGTACAATGTGCTAAAAAATCTCTGATCATCGATGCATTTGCGCAAAGACGCAGCGTACCGATGAGAACGGGACGGACAGATCTTTTTTTGCCTGCTGCTCTCTTGGACTTTCTGTGAGTGCTTTCTCTCTTCCACCACTACATGTTCCATATTGTGTACACATTCGGTCGGATCGGTTTTGGGTTTAAGAAAGCCGGGAGTGTTCTATGTAAACATATGAATTTCGTACCAAATGTCTATTCCATACATCTGCCGACCGGTCAATTCTTGTTCAGGACTGAGTTATTTGTATTGCATTGCGGGTGGTATTCCATAATCGGTTACCTAGTTCAAGTACCTTCATCTAGGTTTAACACTTAATTTTTAGAATTTTTAGAAAATAGATTACTAAAATAAAGACTAAAAAATGGAGTAAATAATGATAGCTAGTTCAGGGTGTAAGCAAAGAGAAGATGGAAGTTAAATTTTTGCTTAGTTTCTAGATACAATTCAGCAAATGGGTACCTTTCAAATGGCCGCCCCTGTAATCCATTTATTTAACCTCCGATTCTGTTTTATTGTATTACCTGCTGACCACTTAGACAATCCTTGTCTAAATTGACCAAATGCTTTCTAAATATCTTTCATTGCCCTGGTCTCATACTCCATCAGTTACTAAAAAAGACTTGTACTGCTTTGTCCATATTTCCCATTCCCACGGAAGGCATTTACAGCACAGCCTATTATAAAGGATGATGATGGTAATATTGCATTGCTGTTTGTAACCTACTCTGCTCCACTCTTCTCACCAGTCATTTCCTTAGTTCAAGTTGTCATTAGACAAAAATTGGTCGCCCATTGCCCACATAATCTCATTATTTTACATTTAATGCAAATATGGCACTTCTATTTTGCATTAGTCATCACCTTCACTTTACACAGCTAACTACTGTATGTAACATTGTCAATATTGTCATCCATCATCATTACTAAACCGCCACAAATGTACTTGACTCATAGTCATATTCTTTTTAATTATTAAATAAATGTGTGACGTGATGATGATAGAATGAATGCGGTAGAAAACACATTTTTTTGCTTCTACTAACTGACTTCCACTTTATTGCATTCTAAATTCCAATACAACTCGCACAAAAACATCAACATCCAAAAATCAAATAGGAGCGAACAAGTAGTCGAATCGCGTAGCGTCACCCCCACCACCACCATACAATCATCAAAAGCTCTTTTTAGAAAATTGCGGGTGGCGGAACTCCTCTTTGAGAAGGCATAAGGCAAAAAAATATGAAGAGAGTGGGAGGAAATATAAGCGTATGGAATGGATTGAAAGATGAATCTACTAGAAAGGGAGAGAGAGAGAGAGGTAATGGCACAAAAAGCTTCAACACGAAGGACGAAGAAAGAAGGAAGGAGAGCAGCAGCGCTGCGCTGCACTGGCAGCTTAGTAAGTAGTCAGTCAGTAGTATTGACTCATTTGGAAAATTTTGCACATAACGCAACGCAACACACAGGTCTCCCCTCTACTAGAAGATGTGATTTACTTTATTTTCCTCTCTGTCCTTTCATAATATTTCGTAGCATTTACAAAACTTGCCGAAGTGATATATGAAGTATGAGAACACAACAGAGTGTATAGCAGCAATAATCCAAGCAACACAAAAGCATTTAGTATTGTAATATCGCATTATTATTATTATTTTTGCGTTACCTCCAATCTCGTGATGATGATGATGACTAGCAGAATGGATGAAATTTTCTAAAATACCAAGTATTTTCATACTTTCATACCTGACGTTATAATGTCAGCGACAGATAATGGAATGAAATTAAATGCATAATACATACTTGGGCAATTTCTGTTGTCCCTGTGTGTAAGTGTGTATACTGTTTGGTCTGTTGTATGACGGTGTACCTGTGTAGTGTGTGCTTGCTTTATATGATCATTAAAATATACATTGTACTACCGTTATTATTAATATTATTTTCCCAGTAAAATTGACGACGGTGATGATAATGAACGTTTTGTAATCAACAATGAAGTAAAGTGAGTAGAGAATAAGCGTAGGCAGTATGAGCAGCAGCAGCAGTCAGATCAGTGGTCTCAGTTGTTCCTTCTAAAGCAGCAGCTGGTTTTAAAAGGGAAGAAAATTGTGACGAACGAACGAAGCGTTCACGAGTACTACACGAACAAGGCCAAAAAGTGAGATGATTCTGCTGCTTCATAGGGCCGAGTGAAAGAATATAATATGCCTTAAGTATAACTTGTTATATATCATAATATTTATATATCCATACATATATCTATTGCACATTCCACATACATACATAATAACAACACAAAACCATTATTATTATTATCATCTAAAACGTAGTTTATCTCAAGTTAGATGATAGCTTGTGGTGTAGTATGCCGACCTGAAGAGACTACCGAACCATGTATTATAAAGAAGAGGAGAGGAGGTGAAGCAGAGAGGAGAATTGTTTTTTTTTCGTGTAGTGTAAAAGCGTAGAGCAGCAGAAAAAAAACTACCTACACCTACCTACCTACCTACCTACCTACCTCTTTTGTATGTAAAATGTAACTTGTTTGAAGAGAAGGACGGACGGTGAAGCAGCGAATATGTGTGTAGAGCAGTTAGTAAGTATGTGTGTTGTGTAGAAACGTATAAATGTGTAGAATGTATAAGAGACGAGGAGGAGGAGAGGACGAGCGAATGCGCTGCTCCGAGTTTGTTTTGTACGAGCAAGTGAGGTTTAGTCAGCAGCAGCAGCAAAGAGCAGTCGTCATCGTCGTATGGACGGATATTTTTTTCAGCAGAAAAAGGGAAAAAAGTAGAGTGGTGTGGTGGTTAGAGGTAAAGGAGAGCAGGAGAAGAAGACGAAAAAGAGGAGTAGCAGTGCATTGGCATAATAAAATAATACATTTTATAATATACTATTTTTGAACAGAAAGAGGATTTTGCTTCACCAGCACAGCTTCACTCCAGCAGCAGCAGCAGCAGCAGTCCAGGTCACACAAACACACACACACATTTGACTACACGCCTATAGAAAATAGAGTATACGTAATACGGTTTAGTTGAGTTGTTGTCGTTGTTGGTTGGTGTATGTATCATCTCCATTCCATTCTCCACTACTACTTTCCACACAACACAACAGTAGCACCAGCACCACCACCAGAACGAGAAGAAGAAGTAGTAGAAGAGGAGCAACGTTAGCTTTTCGCCTGCACTTTTGGTAAAGCAACAGCAGCAGCAGTAGCACAAACTTTCGTCGTCTTGGTCGTCGTCGTCATCGTTCTCAGCATCAACCATCTAGTCGAAAAAAAACCTTTATTTTCTTACTAGTACTTTTTCTCTTACCCGACCTTTACCAATCTTATCATCATGGCCGAAGCTAATCCAGTTTACGGGCCCTTCTTCGGGGTTATCGGAGCGGCCTCTGCCATGATTTTCAGTGGTAAGTTGACAAGAAAAATTACAATATTTTGTGTAGATATCCTATTGGTTTTCATTTACAAAGGTTGTAGTTTCCGCTTAAACCTTGAGCCACCGCCCCACCCAATACATTGTAAACTGTAAACGCAGTTATTTAACTGGAAACAATTCTCCACCAGTGTTTTACTGTTAATAATGTTGTCGTTGAGCGTGTCGCTTTATTCTGTTAGAAGGGGGTGGATTCAGGGAGGAAACTGATATTTATAAAGAACACCTACCTACCTGCGTATAGAATGTCAAGGATATGTATATATTAAAAAATGTATATGTTTTTATTCTTTCTCTTTCAGCACTCGGCGCAGCTTATGGCACTGCAAAATCCGGTACTGGTATTGCAGCCATGTCAGTAATGAGACCCGAACTCATCATGAAAAGTATCATTCCAGTAGTCATGGCTGGTATTATCGCAATTTACGGGCTCGTAGTAGCAGTACTGATCGCAGGCTCTCTAGCCCCACCTGACAAGGATTACACCCCCTTTAAGTAAGCACTTATTGTACTTTAAGCTTATCTCTAGTGTTTACAGTTAGGTTAATATTTGATTTACCATGAATAAGCAATTTCAGGGGTTACGTACTAGATTGATACATGCTGTTTATATGATAACACTACTTATAGCAGACTCGCATGGTAGTGTTATTAACGCGCCTTTTGTGATTGTAATCATGTGAGTCTGATCCGATAGGTGTGTCTTCAGGAAGTTAATGGTTTATTTACAAGATTGAGGTGTTGATCAGTGAATTTGAAGGAAAGTGGAATTAGCCAAATCATTCTTGTTTTGAATATATTTTCCTTTGAAAAATACGTCACCGAAAGCAACTTGTTGACAGTGAAGTATTAAACAGTTGAAGTCTATTGATAAGTGTGCAATTGTGTAGCCGTTTAAGAAATTAGACTGACAAAGTAATTTTACTCATATTCTGCCGTTATTACTGTTTTGTTACAAACATTTAACTGTTTTGCTTTTAGGGGATTCCTGCATCTGGGAGCTGGACTTGCAGTAGGTCTCAGCGGATTAGCAGCAGGATTTGCAATCGGAATCGTTGGAGATGCTGGTGTAAGAGGGACAGCACAACAGCCACGACTCTTCGTTGGAATGATCCTGATCTTGATTTTCGCTGAGGTGTTGGGTTTGTACGGACTCATTGTGGCCATCTATCTTTACACCAAACAAAGTGCGTAAGAAGACAGACCAACACACAAAAAAGAATTCAAACTAACAGCTAATTTAAAAAAGAGGATATTGAAAACGTAAGAATGAAATCAAACACCATCATCATTTTTTATTTTGCCCATTCCAAAATGTCACCCTGATGAACGTTATTATACAGATGTTATCAAATAATGCTCCCTTAATTACTCCAAGAAAAACGATTACCATTATAAATGTACTATGTGTATAACTATATAAAGAGAAAGAAGTGACCCAAACTTACTATGCTATAGAAAAAAATGTACCGTAGATAATTTGTAGACTAGTAGTGTGAAAATTTATTCTCGTTTTGTATCGTCAGTCATGCAAAGTTTTATTCCATATTAATAATCATAATAATAATATAATACTTACTACGATGAAATGTAATTATTATACAGAGTGTTTCAGTAGGGAGGATACAAATTGCTTCTGTTGTGATTCTTAATATATAAAATAATGTTAAATATCATAAATATCACTATCATCATCGTATATTAAAACAAAAAATCATCATTATACCTACATGTAATAAAGTTGAGAAAAAAAATCGGTACAACAACACAAGATAATTAATTGTTGTCATTAGTGTGAAAGATATACTCTGTATATAAAAAAATTATTTTATAAAATCAGAAAACAGTTTTTAAAATTCTGCATTTTTGGACACGTAGAATAGGTTCCTTTCATGAAATGATTTGTGATATCTTATTTAGGATTTTTACTTCTATGTTCAGTTGTTCATATACATTCTGTTCAAAGTTGATAGTAGAGATGTTATTTTTGGCATATTGTGCATTTTCGACAGAGTTGAATCGAATCTAGTTTTTTTGTTGTTTCAAACCATAACTCTAATTCTCGTCTCCATTGTTCTTGTTCGACCTTATTATTATAATTATTGTTATATTATGCATTCAGTTCTATCCTGTTTACTCGTGCTAAGAAAAAAGAAAAAAAACTGCCATGATGCAAGTGTAGATCACAATACGGTGAATCAATGAATGATATCTGTTGCTTATTTATGATCATTCCTCATACACACGGTGATGAGTTTATACCATTGCCATGCTTGACACTGGCCACGCCTTGAGCATTTATTTAGCACTTGCGTGTAAAGTATGCGTCGGTGATGAGAAGATGAATTTTACATATTTAAGTCTAGCCATTTCTTCACATGTTGGTTAACGTATGAATTGTGGGGAGTGGTCATTATGGGTTTAATTAGCATTAGCCATCATTATCTTCTGCTCCCAATCGTCTAGAATAGCAATCAGTTACCTTGACTTAAGGTTTACTTTATTTTCTCTCCTGCTCTATTACTAATGGCAACTAGTTTAAGTTGCGTTTAACTTATTGTGATAATTGTATAAAACCCTGTTCATTATTCCAAATGACTATTTAACTACATTTTGTAATTTAACTCACCGTCGTTGTTCACTTTTGTTTTATGTATATTGAAGATTATATAAGGAACTTGAATAATGGAAAAAGGCAGAATCTCTGCTTTTCGAGTATTGAATATGTCATGAGTAGTGTTTACTCATCATCTTGACAATTTAAACAATCAACTTTTTGATAAGACAAAATCACCTGCAGATTGGAAAGTATATTCAGCTTACCAATTTTGTCTCTTCGTACATTAGGTATTGATGTTAGAAGTGTTTTGCAAATGAAACCACGATGATAAGCATATCATTGGCAAAACAGCTCTGTAATAACAAGGTGTATTCAAATGACAATACATATTAGCATTAAAAAATTGAAAATCTTTTCATTCTTCGTCTTCATTTACCGTTCTTCAATAAAAATCACAGTCAGCGTTTCATTCTTCTCATTGACATTTTTTGGTATCGCGCTACATACTAATTTGATACATGTGAAAATAACGAAACTTTAAAAATGCAAATACAAAATGGTAAGCAAAAAACTGCTTATTTCTGGTGTTTATCAACAAGCAAGACCGACTTTCAACAAAATTCACGCATCATCCTATATTGGTGGTCACACTTGGACTGGCCACTATTGACGGGTGTTCAATTCCAAATTACAAATTAGCGCATTACACATCATTAACGGAATTTAATCGATGTAGATAATTGTGCGGTTTCACACAGTTTATATAACATCGTTTGAACCAGTCCGATGAGACTTTCATCATTAAATTCTATTGGGTAGGCAGGCTATTCTCCTAGAATACTCTTCAACATCATAGTACCACCGCAAGTTGCAATCCAATTGCATACTTGATTATGATGAATGATAATATCAAATATGTCAAGTCAAACCTTATGATTCTCAGTCATCCTTAATTTGCTCATTATCTCTGAAATAAAAGTATTGCATTTTTTTGGGATTTAAAATGCTGCCATGATTGCATATAAATTTCATAAGTCAACTTTTGCAAACAAGCACTTTTTATTTGAAGTTTGGATACGTGTATTATGTATTTATGCATTTGGTTACCTCCTGATCATTTTAGCTTTCACTTCTGCACTTATGTACTACTGTGCATTGAACGTCTACTTTCTACTACTTTTGAGTGAAAAAGTTAAAAGATTAAAACATAGGTAACCCCTAGAAACTCATTTCTCCACCCTAATTTGCAACTCCACAGGTTGTTGGCAAATAGAATATTATATGGATTTTGACATGTACAAAAATCCTCTCTGCGTATTATATAGCTTTCAAGATTTCTTACATTTGTATTTTCAATTATATCTGTTGTAGAGTCCGCGTGCAGGGCATGATTTTAGCGTTATAATACTTGTTTATTGTCTATTCAAAATTCAATACAACGCGTGCTTGTATGTATTGTCCAAGGAAACGTTAACCGCAAAAGTTTATGACGTGCATGGTGTTACGGTGCATGCATGTATATGTGTATGTAGATGTATGTAGGTACTTTAATAAATTTCCCATGTGTCTTTGATGCCAATAGGAAAAAACAAAAGAACTCTTGCCGTTTTTGTTTAAAACGAAACTAAAAATAAAAATGACTGCATGTGTTATTTTTTGTAGTTTGGTAATAAAAATATTATACCGGTTAGTTGAGCAGTAAATGAGTTTTCTCCTTGAAAAATTAAGAAGAGTATGCAAAATCATATGACAATATAATTGTATTCCATACTCGTCCGTATTTATCCAGAATTCCAGATTGAAAATCAAGCATAATTTGAAATAGCACGTATTTACTTCCAAGAAAACGAGAAAATTCTTGCAAATTAAATTAAACCCTCGTTCTTTAAAAGTCCTTGGTATAGTCGAAGAAAATGAGCAGGAATCTGGCTTAAATTACTGGCAAGTAACGTTTTCAAGTTGTAAAAATTTCCGGGTCCGCTTGCAGACGGGTATTTAATTAACATTATATGGTTGATACATAAAACCTAAAATTTGTAATGCAAATCCATCGGCAATTAAAGAAAGTCATGTAGTAAACACAATAAAATTGTAAAAAGCGACAAACTGAAAAAAGATATTGTACAAAGTCCGTAAATAAATATAATAAATATTAAATATATAAACTATTAGAGACCTTGATTTATCCTTTTTGACAAACTCACCTAAATTACAAGATTTATGTAAATCGACTTTTAGTTGGTGACGGTATGCAAAATTTATTTTTTATGGTCAATGGCCACCGACCGACGACTTTTGTGCAAAAATTCTATAGTGGTAGTGGTGGACATGCTGGTAACATGCTGACCATGATGGGCTCTGAGAAAAATATTTCTTCGAAATTCATTTGCACAATATTCTAATTACATTAATTCATATTGGTTCACTCCTAGAAAAAACTGTGTTCATCATATTTCAGCACCAATGTAGTAGTATATCAATAGACATGATAGAATAAAAAACGAATGAATTTAATTGAATGATCATGTTCATTTCTTATTATCATAACCAGTGTTCTGAAAAACATATTTTATTGCAGAATTACTGCCAGAAGAAGATTGCATCTTCTATGAGAACAATCTCAAACTTACGTGGCGTTTGCAAAAACACATTTCATTACACATCTTGTCATTTTTCTAATAATAATACCTAGTCAATAGAAGTACTCTGAAGAATAGTACTCGGATAAGCAAATACACTACAGAAATGCACCAACATTGACCAAAGACTTTCTGGGGCTTTGATACACATTGTTCCCATGTTTTCAACTGTATCTGAATATTTTAAAAACATATTTTGTGATTTTTTTGCAAATAAATTTTTGAGATTATTGTGTACATTTTTTGAAAACCCATGAGAAAAAACCTGTTTTAGAAGCACGTATGATTGCAATCTAGGTTTAAATGACTATATTTTTAAAATTGCGAAGCAATGTAAGTCGGCAGTAAGCTGAAATCAAATTAGTCAAACTTCAATTTGGCGTTTAAAATCATAAAGTCAAAGAGCAGTTTTTGTAAAGTAATACATCAAATATTGTCATTTTTATGCACACATTATACAAGTAATTAAGTTTTGTGATTAAATTGCATCAAGTATGTACATTTTCATATTAAGTAATAGAGTTCCCTTACCACCCATATTTAACAACATATTTTGCTTTTTTTTCTTAATAGATGTGAACATATTTATTCAATGTTTTAAAGAACATAAAAATCCGGCTCCTACTGATGAGTGGTCACAGCCGCTTTTATACCTTTACCTGCCCACTATTATAAATATATTGTATGACTGCTTTCTTCTGCATCCACTACTACTCTCTAGATGAGCGTGTCGAGTTGGATAGAGGTTGCTCTCACGTTTCACATTGCATTACTTCCTTCTTCATTCAATTCAGCAGAGTTAATCTTTGGTCATCCTCGTCAGCCAGTTCTCGAAAATTTCTCATGACATATTATTGCCTGTTGTACTTAAGACGTAGACGAATGAAAAAATGCACCCTGTGAAGAATCAAAATCGTTGTGTTTTTTTCATACCTCACTACTACCACATTACTATACTATTACTGATTCTACTACGTAATAATAATTGAATCAAGCAGGTTTTAAGATGTAAGTGTGATAAGACTGCATTCAAGAAAAATACTAGAGACCTTCTCTATCCCATCACCCAGCATCGAGCAAAGGCATCATCATCGTATCGTCGTCGTCGTTCATTCTTCATACAATAAAACACGACGACACCATGCAATACACACAGAAAGTGAGAATTTTTCTTCATCATCATATCATCATAATACCTCTAGCATGACTGAAGTCTGCTGAAATATGAAGCACCTCAACTTCTCTCTTCTCATCTCTTTTTCTGTTGTTCCTTCCACTTTTCCTGCCTGCCCCTCTGCCACCACCATGCCAACCACCACCACAATCAGCAGCAGCAGCAGCAGAAGAAGAAGAGACATATAATATCTTTAAAGTTCTCTTCCGTTCCTTGTCGGCTGCTGCACGAATGTTTTCCTAGAGGAACGACGACGAGAGGGAATGGAAAATACGAGCAACAAACAGGAACTGCCACCAAATAATTCTGACACTCGCTTGACTCACACACACACACACGCAAACATTGCTGCTAGCTTGCTTGCATACCTACGGACAATACTTTGTTGTTGTTGTTGTGTGATGGTGTGTGTCTTTCAGTATTTTTTGCTTCGTTTTTCTTACCCTTTCCCCTGTTTTATCCCAAACGGTCACCAGTCGCCACCGCCAGCAACCACGATCACTACCAACCTCTAACTTACGTACAACAAACAGAGACAGATAGATAGATGATGATATGATAATAAATAAAAATAATAATGGCATTAATATAGGTATGCATGAAAAGTTGCGCCATAGCTCGCGTTAGGTTTTTTAAGCAGTTATTTTTAGGAAATTCTCATTTCTGCCCATTATACAATTCAAATCAAGAGAAGGGGGATTAGAAAGAAATTTGGTAAACAGTAAACAGTTTGATTGTATGCGAACAACAATGCGATTCAAGTACATAATATAATAGATCAAATGCAAACATGATATTATTAGAATTTTAGGCGAATGGTAAAATAATAGTAATCAGCAGCAACACAAAGAAGAGTAAAAGACCTGACTTTCTGTTGTCTGAAAAAATGACAATATTGTTGAGTTAGTAGAAAATAAAAAAATGAGGATCTAACTGCTTTGTGAGAAAAAGTCAATGCAATGCACTTTGTTGCTCTGTCTGTAGTAGTAAGGTTGTATTGTAAGTAAAGCAATGAATAGAATAAAAAGGAGATAAAAAAGAACTGTTACGGTGGTGGTGGTCGTGGGGGTAGCTAACTAGCTAGTTAGTGGGTATACGAGACTGATTTTTGAATAAGCAGTGTGGATTGTGGATACTAGATACGCTTATTATTACGATCGGTTTGCTCGGTGTGTTTGTTCCATGTAGAGAAGGCATGCATAAACATTGTCGTCTTGCCGGACGAACATTGCCTATTATGAGAGAGGTAATAAGGACGACTAATAATGAGAGTGAGTAAAGTATGTATGAATAGTTGAACGAACGATCCTGAGGTTAGTTGCAGGGGTGAGTAGTAGCTCACCTTTGAATTGTTTGTTATTTACCTTTACATAAAGTGGGGCAACAAGAGGTTTAATTGTTGAAACAATTGTGTAGAAACTACTACCTGTGGCGTGGCGTAAACCAGCATGAAAATGTAGTAGCTATATGATTACTAATTATATGATTGGAAATATAGAATGCAATAAATAAAACACACAGAAAAGTACCTGCTAATAATACTACTACGAAATTGATTTTATGGAAAAAAAGATTTCAATTTAAATGACAATAAACTATAGGAAGATACAAAGCATTTTGAAGAATGCAAGAACACTTGTAAGGGTTACTTTTCGAATGTTAACAAATCCAGGTAGGATTAAGAAATTGGGATTGAATGAGAAAAGCAACCTGGCCCCCTGGTAATAAACGTTGCCCCCGAACATTTTTTGTCACTTGCACAATCTTTATACAACCTAACCTAAATCGTACAAATATTTACAGCTTAATGTTAGATTAGGTTGTATAAAGGTTTTACAAGTGACGAAAAATACTAGGGGGCAACGTTGCTTTTCCCATTCAATCCCAATTCCTTAATCCAACCCAAATCCATAATAAAATCTAGTAATCCAGTTAATAATCCATCACAGTACGATATAAGTATAGCGTCATGTCACTTATGAATGGGACTCATCCAAATTTGTAGCATCTAATACTTCAAGCTACCACTAAACAATTCAATATTTAATATAGGTTAATTAAGTGATAGCTCTAAATAAAATGTTACGATGCTATGCTCAAATAATAGCTTATAACAATCAGTAGTGTGGCGACGTGCCACGTAGTCTTTATCTTGAAATGTCCACCCACGCCATTATATTTAATTAATTATTTAATTAAACGCCCATCTCCGTGCTACGCTCATGTCCAGCCTGAATGACTGCCTTTGAAGGGCATATAAGTAGCTCATTTTTAATTGACTATAACTCAGAAACGACGCAACAAATCAAAATTTCCGAGGATCACTTAATTCTCAGTGTTATATTAACCTTTAAAAATCTTACTTCAGTTTTGTACTCACCAGATATAAAAAGTTGAGACCTTTAGCGTTTTTGAAAAACAACACTATTTTTGTATTTAACAACACTATTTCAGTTTCTGAACTTCAAGGCTTCAAATTTTCTTCAATTGTTGATGGATAACCACGAGTGATAATTCAATAGATTCAGCAAGAGTTATAATTATAAGTGATAATGGAAAAAGATTTAAAACAAACATGTGCACTCTGTTTAATTGACGAGTTTGACAGACTGGACGTACTATCTGCTCTGCATTTACTATACATGCATGCATCCGCAGTCTCATCTGCCCCAACATAAAGCAGAAATGGACTCAATCGAATTTTTAAACTCGGCTTAATACTAAACAAAATTTACTTTTGACACAATCTATACCAAGTGCCCATTTTACAACCCAGTATACAACCAAAGGTGTGTTGCATAATATGCAGAATCTAAACCTTTTGAAGCTCTTACATGCTATGATGCTATGATTTCCATACTCATATTCCAAAAACAAAACCACCGCTATATCTTCATTTTCATTCAAATCAGAGCCGGCTCGTGCTCACCTCTACGCCAAAGTCAATCAAGTACGTAGGACCGTATTTATAGGAAAGACGACAAATAAATAGTAGCGTAATATATAGAAATGGTGTATATAACAACGAAAAGAGGAATAGTCAAGTGAAAAACGAGCGACGAAGGACTGACTGACTGGACTACAAGTTTCCTATATATATTCTCTCACTACTCAAACTCTTTTTTTCCCTAAATATTTCCTTGATATCATTTCATGTTCTTATGCTGTGCTATGTGGTGGGTGATGCGATGATGGTGATCCTCTGCAGCAGCTTAAATAGAGAGGAACTAACTAAACCCAACTTACCAACAAACAGCAGCACGCAAAAGGCAGCAGCAAAAGAAGACGTAACAACAACGCTACGGAACTTACTATTTTTTCTCTCTCACACACATCATGCTCAAGTTCCTCTCCAATACAACAAGAGGAGAGAGGAGAGGAGATGAGGGAATCCAATGCACAAGAATAATTCTACAACCTTTTTATATACACACACTCAAGTCAGTCGTCGCTACTACTACTAAAACTACTACAACTACAATCACACTTTTTTATGTACTTATTGTGAGAAGGGAAGAAGAAGAAGCAGCGGCAGCAGCAAGAGAGGAGCATAGAACTCACAACTAGAACTAAGCGTAAAAATGAACGGATACTGCTACTGAGCCAGAATAAAAGAGTTTTTTGAGTCCCTTCTTCTCCTCATTCTCATCATCATCGTCAACAACGTTCTCTTCTCTCTCTCTCTCTCTCTCTCGCTTGTTGTGTGTGATGCGAGTGCGAACGGACGGACGACGGATTGCATTGCATTATTGGATTTGGATTCTTTTGAATACTATATGGATGGATGGTAGTGGTGGTGATGGTGGTAGGAGTTGGAAAAAAATATCGAATGGAGGAACAGTACACTTTTTTATTATTATTCGTCTGATCTTCTTCTGATATAATAATAATAATAATAATAATAAATATATATTTTTGCACTCCACTTGGACTGAACGCAACAACGTCGTATACATTACATGTTGTGAGCTGGAGTTGAAGTACACAACAACACGAAGAAGAAAGTGCAAGTGGATAATAATGTTGTTGATGATAGGAAGGAATCAATACAAGTAATAATAATAGCAATAGTAATAATGATAATATATCAGTTTTAAATAAAAAAAACAAAAATATTGAATCATAAGTGTGTAAGTTGTTGTTGGTTGTTGTGGAAAAAACGAAGTAGAAGTAAGTAGTCAGCGCTGTTGTTATTATTATTCTCTCTATATACTAGACCTTGATCTACTGCCAATAATAATCTCAGACAACAGCGAGTGCAGCAAGCAGCAGCAGCAGCAGAGGAGGAGGAAGAAGAAGAAGAAGAGTACAGCTTTGGAACAAGTCATAGTAAACAACAACAGTGTAATAAAAATAAAAATAATAACATCACCGAACAAAGTCTTACTGTTTACTTAGTTAATATTATTATTATTATTTGATGCTGTTGTTGTTGTCGCTACATCAGCCTGTGCAACACTTTTTTTAAAGTTTGCTATAGCCATGCAATGAGAGTAAGTTTGGAAGGAGGGTTTAAGTTGATTATTTGTGCAAGAGTGCGAATATGTGAAATTTCATTTTTGTTTTATTTAATCGATACATATATGGGCCACTTTTTGTTATTGAGCAGGTGATCGGCGTTGCCTTGCTGTGGAATGTATGTAAATGCTGATAAAATTGAAATAATGTCATTGCTATTTAGTAGCACATGCTTGTTGAAAATTACCAAAAGGTAGCTGGAATGCATGGCAGCGTAAAGATACATTAGTTTGGGGAGAAAGTGAAATTGCCTGTTGGGTAGTGTAAAAAGGAAAACTTTTGATGGTTTGTTGAGTATTATTAGTGTTGGTGGGTGTGGATGAATGAACCTGTGTTAGACAATACAAGAGATTTTGGCGTTTTATTTTGATCAGCGGTATAATTATAGCTGTAAAAGTAAGACTAGTAAAAAAATAAAGCTTAAAGTTTTATTTAAGCATGTTGGTTGTTGATGAGTACTTTTATTTATTCGCTTTTGTGATTAAATTGCAGGAATCAGAAGCAAGCCTTCTAGGTTAGAAGTAAGCTCCCACCGTTTAAACCTACTTACAGTTTGGACTGAAACGAGAAATTATTATCTATTTAATATTAGACTGCAGAGATTTAGGAGGTGGTGATTGTAGAGAGTAGTCTCTTCGGTGGCAGGCTCAATTGGTTGTGGTGGTTGGTGATAACGGAGGCTAGAAAAGTTTTGAGCGACAGTAAATTGCGCTGGTGTTGGGAGTGAAATCATGCGTATTGTCAAACAAATAGAGTTTATTTGTAACAACTATTTCTCTGATACGCCACCACCAGACGTCTGACATTAGAGTATCGCCGGGGAAGAAAGTACGTGCTGTGTGAGAAGGTACCCAAAGGAAGCACTGAAAGATTCCAGATGTCCTCATGCCAAAAGGACAGGATCAAGGAGGTGTTCTTGACCGCCTTCGTCGACGAATCGACAATTACAGGAAGCGCCATGACGAGGTTGCGCCCAGATTTGAGAACACCATATCCAGTCAGAATCAGCAGCAAAAGCAGGATACATTGCTGCTCAGACAACGGTTTCTTGAAACTAACAAGACAAAAAAGTCTACTAAAAAGTCTGAGAAGAAGCAACATTCCGACAACACTGGATCGTCAGTTGTAAGTTTAACAAATCTCCTATCTATTCAAGTTGTCTCTTTTTTGTGCAATTTACTTGTGTTTTTATTATGATAGAGAAGATGATAGGTACAAATAAAGCATAAAATATACATGGTAGAATATTTTAATGGCTGATTTATTACGTCAATAAAATACAGAAATTGACTGAATAAATGACGTATCGTTTAATTTACAACAGTAGGTTTTATGTTCCGTATAATCATGTGTAAAGACATTAGGATAATTACGATAAACAATTAAGGTTACAGTTTTGCAAGTAAAAACCATTCTGAGACATGGGGCCACTTTTATTTTGGTAGGTATCAATAATAGTTTTTCCAAAATAAAGATTTTCAAAATGTAGTCATAAAGTCACAGTCCAGAATTTTTTTACTACAGATATATTTTACTATTTTAAAATATCATAATAATAGACAAAAGTTTCATGTATAAATTTTTAAGCATAGCATTGTGAAGTATTTTATTTACTTGATGGTTTTAGGTCAGTTCTATAATTGTTTGAACGGTTGATTTTGAACTGAATTGAACTTAAAATGATTAAATGCCCAGTCAGGAGGACATGTTAATTAATTGTTGATTAATCTATGGTCGTGTTAATTTTTCAGGGACCTAGTAAATCAAATAAACGCCAAAATGAAGACGATCAAAATGCAGCGGAAGGTTATGAGCCACCATCAAAAATCGGTGGTGCTGGTAGGGGCACCTCGTCACCACTGCCATCCAATTCCACAAATTCCTCACTGTACAAACAAAGCTATAGTCAGAACGGAAAGCGTGGTGGTAGTAAGACTAAAGCATTAGATAGTCCAAAGTACCCAGCTTCGTCTTCCAGCCACCCCAAAAATGGAATGGGAAGAGGAGCTCAACCTCCTCCACCAATCCCACCTAATTCTACAAATTTTCCTCAATGTAACACCACTCAATCTACTGCCCCTGTTACAGAGTTCAAAAAGGAAAGTAATGCTACTAGCATTTCTGATTTTGCTGATCTGGACCAATGTGCAGCAGCACTAGAGAAAGATGCAGCGAAGAATGGTGCCATTACTGGTAGTTTCATAGGGGAAAACAGTACTGATGAGATTTTCGACTCTGACGTGTTTAACGATCTAATCTCCGAAATTTCTGATTTAAATCCGGAAGTGATGAGTAACTTTTATTTGGATGACGGTCCCCCACCTACAGCTGATGATCTCAATGATGTCACCTTACATAATAATGGAACACCTGCCAACGGTTCATGTAGTACCACCGAGTCCTTTCATCCTGTAACTCCCATTACTCCTGCAATTGCCTCTCCCATGCGGCCCTCCACCCATGGACATCACTCCGGTATCAAAATGGAAAGTGGTGCAGGAAGTGTTGACGGGACCACACTAGGGGTGCATGGCATGGATCGTGGGTTGTCACATTGTGCGGGACCAAGTCCAGCTCCAGCTAGCACAGCATCCCCTCTTGCCTCTCAACTTGGTGCAACTTCCTCGCATCAACCGTCGCCATCACAGTCCTACGGTGGATCACATTTTGTGATGGACAATGGTCAAACTGGGTCGCCTCATAACAACACTGGCTTAGTCAATTCTTGCAATAGCGGAAATTCTATTGCTAAACCTTCCACAAGACTTCCTTACTCTTCACCTGCTGGGCTTGCCGTTGATAGTCCAGCAGCTCAAACTCTCAAGCACATGGCAGAACAACACCAACACAAAGCGCAGATGAACAACACTTCTGCCACAAATGGAGGCATGTCCTTCAAAAGTCAAGGTTCCGTTGGTTCTCCCGCCGGGTCACCGTTTGGAAACATAGGGAACTACTTGGATTTTCCTGGATCAGCTAATAACATGAACCCTAATTCTAACTGCCAAGTTAAACAGGAGGTGTGTAGCCCTGGGAATCCACAGGCAGGATTTTCACCTTCTCCAATGATGGTGGACATGGCAACTGGTGGAAAACGAACTGGTCAGCACAATGGTAGTAGTCCGTCAGGCCAGTCATCCAGAATACCAAATATTAATTCAGCGGGTGGATCCCCGATCATGTCTCCGATTAGCAAGTCTTTCAATCATCCAAGTCCATTGAATCCAAATAATTCACAAGGACAGATATCTCAGCAGCAACAGCAACAATCTCAACCTTCTTCCTATATACCACTAAATCGTTTACCAGCTCCACCACAATCTTTTCCAAATACAAATCCTCGCTTTGCAGCATCAAGTGCTTCCCAGATCTCAGTTGCCAGTCCTAAGTCCGCAGCTCCAAATCAGGGTCATGTAAGTATTACTTTACTCCTAATTCAAACTGAAAATTACATTTTTATTCTCAAGAAGGTAGTACAAATGGAACACATGAAGACATGTTCAAAAGTGGCATACAATATAGCCATATAGCATACATATATTATAAATTTATATTGTAGGTAAATGATAGAGGTTCTCCTGCGACACAGTTAGATCCCAAATCTCAACTTCGTCACAATGTTCCAAACACAAATCTTCAGCAACAACAGCAGCAACAACAACAACAGCAGCAGCAACAGCAGTTTGCCCCGCAGCAGTTTCATTACGCAAGTGGTCAAAATGCTAACATGCCTGTGGAAATGGGCTTTAATTCTGTGAATCACTCATCAAACTCTCAGTTGCAGTCCCAGTCACAACAACAACAACAAGGCTCAGGGCAGACAATTAACTTTACACAACAACATCTTCGAATGGGAAACCAACCGGGAATTCCACCTACACGTTTACCAATGCCTCCAATTAACAGAATGACCATGCCTCAAAGACTTCCCGGAGGTCCAATACCCGATATGCAGCAGCAACCTCAACCTCGCACACACCTCGATAGCAATCATCCCCAACAAAGAATGATTCGACCACCCAGACATAACATGCTTCCCCCTCATCAACAAATGCCAATGGGAAGCCTGCCACCACAGCAGCAACAAATGAATAATGTCGCTGCACCAGGAATGGGAGGACAGATGGTAAATCGTTTTCCTGGAATGCCTAACAATCCACAGATGATGTCCCAACAACAGGCATATGGTATGGGAGGAAATATGCCAATGGGAGGTCCTCCTAACTCAAATAATATGCCTATGAGGAGGCCCTACGGACCTGGTCCTGGTTTTCAGGGAATGAACACAAGAACTCCTGGCGACCAAATGCTCTCTACTGGATCTCAGCATCCTCACGCAACAATGGGTAACACTGGAGTTCCTCATAGTGAATGGATGGGAGGTATGAATAATGTTCCGGATGGATCATGTCCTCCATATTCCGGACCACAACGCCACCCACCCTCCCAGCAACAAATGAGGCCTTCAATACCACCTCAACAATATCATTCAGGTAAGTCTATTTTTATTTGGTTTTTAGTGTGTTTAAAAAGAAAAAATACAAGCAATTTCTTTTTTTCCTCCTTAAAAAAGGAGTGCCTCAAAATCAAGGGGCCTCAGTACAAGGACCTCCTCAAATGACAAGCAGTTTCCAGCCGCATGATCACATGATGGGTCAACCAACAGCTAATTTTAATATGGGTGTTTCGGCACAAAATCACCCCCAACAACAGCAGCTACATCACCAGCAGCAACAATCATCACAACAGCAGCTACCACCCAATTTTAGTCAACATGCAGGTGGACCCAATAGCATGAAAATGGGATTACAAAACCATCACGCACAACAACAGCAGCACATGTATGGAAATTCGAATAACGGATTTCCTCCCATGAAACCCACAGATAATAGCATGATGTGTGTTCCGCCAAATTCTATGTCACACCACCCGCAAATGCAGCAGCCTACTTCGCAACAACCACAACATATGTACAATATGGGTAATAACAATATGATAAGTAGCGTAGGAGGTCAGGGTCAGTTGAATAATAATAATATGAATATTTCGGATCAACAGGATTTTAATTTAGACCTATTAGGTGGCGGAGATCAGTTTGATAACTCTGCTTTCAATGAAGAACTCTTAAACTCTTTAGACTCTGTTCTTCACAACTAGGGTAGAGTTCGAAAAGTGGGTTGTTGATTTACGTTGTTGTGGTGTATATATTATATGTATATCCAGTGAAACATGACAAAAGGGAATACTGTTTGATTTTTGTGCAAATACCAAATGAAAAATGTGCATATAGTATGATGCTTGATTCCCTGTGGTGTGCTAGTGGACAATTATTCAGTATTTGTACACGGTCTATCATCATTAACCAACTTAATTTAATTTTATAATTATTAATGATATTGTACTATTACATTACATATACAAGTTAATTTGGAATAACGCATTTATAAATACATGAATACAACTAGATCGTAAAGGGAATTGCTACATACATAATATATCAGACATACTACATACATATGAATCCTTTTTACTCTTTTTCTCAGAAAAAGCAAGTTGTTGACTCTCATCGTATGTGCATTATTACTCAAATAGTTTAGTTCATTAAGGTGTAGGAATATTAAATGTAGGTAGGTACACATAATTATATATATATATATAAGCAACTACGAAAATGAACAAAGAATCGGAAGAAGTGACATACCGTACCGTCGTTTCAAAATCGTTGGTAAAATATGGATGCATTTCTGCTATTGCAATAACCATTCCATTCTACGCTCGGTGTAATGTATGACAACACATTTATTTTTTATTTAGGTACCATCGTAAATAGATTTTTTCTTGTGAAAATTCGTTGCTGCATCTCATAGTTATTTTGTAGAAATCATCAGCGTAGTTTAGCTTTAGTCGTTGTTGGTTGAAAACGTCAAACATCATCATTGTCATCAATTACTATAAAATTGTTTTACGACACATTTTTTGCCTTTTCGTGAATGAATTGACTCCTAAAAGGTGCCTCATAGTCAGCTTCACAATTAATAACTAGAAAACGAGCTATTAATTATATTTCTTATATATTTTTAGTGTTGGCAATAATAATATAAGAACCTTTTAGTTGCTTATAACCACAAGCCCTAGAGAGATATTATAGCAAAGAATGTACATACGCATTCTAGATTTGTTTTTTCTTTAATCAGTCAGTGTTCCTTGCATGAAAATTGCTTTAATGAGTAAACTAAACTAAAAGCCAGTGGACCATGATACGGATTCATATGTTATGCTCTTACAGGATCTTGTGAACAGCATCCGTTTTTTCGTAACGCAGTTTCAAGTAGATTTGATTTATTTAGCAATAGAATATCGTAATCGCATAAAGACACATGGACAGTTTAAAGAAATAATAATAAAAATAATGACAGAAATGATTGTTAGTAAGAAACGACACAGTATAGTTGATCATGACTTCATTATTACGACTAATATGGGGATGCAATCTTTTTTTAACATGTACATATAATGATGATATATAAGTAAACACTCAAATACAATGGGGTCAATTTCTACTCAGATTCCACTCTTCTATTCTAAACAGAAAAGGAAGAAATAGTATATCGGTCACCATAATGATTTTAAATTTTGAGTGTGCCAGGTTTCATTTAAAAAATAAAATACACACACATATACATATATATATAGAAGATATACTATGATGATGAGAACACGATGACCGTTGTCATTTACGTTTTTGTACAAAACTGTCACTTCATTATTATTGCAGTTATTTGTTGTAATCAATTGGTAACAGAAGTTAAGAGTGTCACGGCGAATATGAAAACGAACGCACTACTTACTAACTTATCTACTTATCTTAAAAATGTGTTTTTGTGAACAGAAGACAGGAAGTTGAAGAGAAGAAGGTCGGTTGTTGAGTATATTATGATGAGCATCTAATGTAAAAAAAAGTAATTTTTTATTTCATATGTGCCACCTATTATTATATTACGAGAGTTTCAACTTTATTTAATCGATATATAATGGTTAGAGAGACGAAGAAATATTGATGACGAAATACAATTTTTTATCTTATTTAAGTGAAACGTTCAATGTTTAGCTACACAAGCAACTGAAGCTTATAAAATACTTTAATTTCGCGTGAGAAGACAATTCTTGGGGAATTTTTTATAGCAAAGTAATAAGGGAAGGAAAGTGTAAAAACAAGAAAAACTTTCAAATAATAATAAATAAGTAAATCACTGAAACTAATAATCTCGGCAGGATATTTATTATTATGACAAACGTGTGCATTTAAAATGGAAATATTATCAATGCCTTTCTTTTGTTGCTTGTGACATTGCGATGTTATTATTAATTGAAGTAATCAAAGTAATAGTAATAATAATATATATTAAATATAATTCAATTATAATAATCGTTATAACTGATACTTGGTATTTTAGCTCTTGTACTATAGTAGTTTAATAAATTAAATTCATGATTATTGTTTGCGTGGTAGTTTATGCTACCATCAACCATCATGATTATGGAAGCTAGTAAGTTTTCTGTATATTTATGCGTCACTGCATTGCGTCGTCTTAGCTAATAATTTACAACAAAATAACAAATAAAGATTCTAGCTACTCAAGTGCATATATTAATTGTTAGGAATGCGTATGAATGTTATAAGAAGGTATAAAAATAACTTAATATAATGTTAAATAATGTTATCATAATAACTTGTAACAAAAATAGGGTTCATCATTGTATAAAAATAATAATGATCTTGCTTGTTTATTTGCATTTGCGTTACAAGCGTTTAAGTACTTAACATATATAAACTACGGTACGGTATTAAATGGTAAGATGACGATGGTAACTAATGATAAATGGAAATGGAAAATGTATGGACGTAGACTAAGTTTGTAAAACGTCCCCTCCGTAAATCAAAAAAGTTAAATATTATTATGACATTCTTTAAAGTATAATAGATGATTGAGGATTGAGTTCATGTCTTTTTGACAGCAATGTCGTGTCATAAACCCACATCCGCACAAACTATTATTCCCCAAACTACACAATGAGTAGGAAAGTATTTCTGTTAAACATACGCCATTTCAAGAACAAAGAAAATGTTATCATGTTCTTGCATTTTCAAATGTTTCTTTATTACCATTATTATTCTTATTTTAATTGACAATTATATTTGTTTGTTGAGAAGATGACGAAATTAAATCGGAAATGTTTTCCAGTTGCCATCCATTCCACAAGAAAAAAAAACACTTCGAAATCGTTGACTATTTTTAATGTCTAATGAGCGTGACGAAAATTACTACAGAAACTGTAGTATTTTTTGCATTTCTTTTTCTGCATTTCGTGATTGCTTCCTTGTTTGTGAGCGGTATTTAAAGGAACAGAAAAGGGCAAGCAAATTATTTTAATTTTTTAGCCAGTTGAGTTTTTCTATTCCTTTGGTTGTTTTTTTTTTCAAGGGAAAATAACTACATATTGCTATTTAATTTATAATAGTAGCAATAATAATAAATAATAAAACAAAAATACGTATGCATGCTACATGCGTATGGAAAGTAAAATTAAAAACAAATATCTATATTATATTGTCATCCAGTCATTTTTTACCAGCTTTCAACAGTAATGCATTGCTTCTCTGTCATTCTTCATTTGTCTATAGTTATATATATCATATTAGGTTAATTGATTGTCAATAATAATTCCCTGCTTCAGGTGCACCGAGATGACAAAGAACGCTACTTAATGAACAAAGTTATTTGTAGTTTTGGTATCACAGAGAATATCCTTTTCAACAAAGCATAGATTTTTTTATTCATAATTTTCAACGCGGCAAACGGCTCTATCATCATAGAAGTAGTACACGAACGAACAGAGATTTTTGGTACGACGGCACGACGGAGACGAACAAACAAGTAGTACGAGACGAAGGAACGTTGTTGCTGCTCGTTCATCATCCATCATCATCACTCTTGCTGAAGCTGAGCGGCGACGGAAAAGAAAACAGTCAGAAAGTTTTGTAGTTTTTTCAGCCAACAACTGTGACTGACGACGAACGCAGATAATTGTGTTAATTTTTAATAAACAATAACTTTGTGATTAAATGCTGCAACGGAGGTAAGAAGGTACAGGTAAGTACTCGTAAAGGTAGTTTTTGTTACTTAATCATGTAATTTATTGGATTGTGTTATTGATTGACATTTAAAAAAAAAACTTGAGCACGTGTTATTGGGGAACAGTAACATAATTTAGCCGAGGATACGCAGTTTGCCTTTATAACAGCATACTAGCTGTTAACGTCTGGTGATACAAGTTCAGTTTATAATTTGCTAGCATAATTTTGAAATGTTAAATATATATTTTTTATTACTCATTATTTCGCATTTGACAGATTATTTGCTTGCTTCTCCGCTATTTGAAGTTCAGTTATTATCAGTAGTAGCACGTTAAAAGATTGAAAGCTCTTAGTAATTTGTAATCTAAAAACATGTCGGGCTCGTTCAACTATGGGATCGGGTCGCCAGGGTCACATCAGCAACCACAGCCAATATTTCAGTCACCGCAGAATTTTCAGCAAATTCCAAACTTTCAGCAACAACCTAATTTTCAACAACAGCCGAATTTTCAAGGAGGGCCTAACTTTCAGCAACTGCCAAATCTCCAACTTCAGCCAAACTTTCAGGCCCAACCGAATTTTCAGGCGCTGCCGCCGTTTCAGGCACAGCTGCCTTTTCAGGCACAGTCGCCTTTTCAGGCACAGTCGCCTTTTCAGGCACAGTCGCCTTTTCAACCACAACCGCACGTGTTGGCACAGTCCCAACCGTTTATACTGGGTCAGCCACAGTCCCAACCGTTTATACTGGGTCAGCCACAGTCTCAACCGATTATACTGGGTCAGCCACAGTCTCAACCGATTATACTGCCACAGCCGCAGTTGCAACCTAATTTGCTGCCACATCAACTTCCACGACAGCAAACTACCTTTTATACGGTACCTCCAATGATGCCGGGAATACCAGTGTAAGTTGCCGTTTTTTGTAGGATATCTTAATGTAATTTCTATAACATGATACATTGTATAATCGTTATCATTAGTATTAGTTGCCACTGAAGGAACAAACCAATCATGTAATTATTATTACATTTACATTATATTACATTATATTTGATGATATAGATATGGAGTTGTCGATACTTCCCAAGGCATATTTGTCCCGGCATATATTAATCCAAATTATATAGCTGGGAGTGCTGGATATGTGCAAGATCAGTGAGTGAACACTTAAATTATGAACCCTAAAGTAATCTGTAGATAGTCAAACTTAACGCACAGTTACTAGAGTATTTTATCAATGTATTCTACAGGCCAATGATTAACCAAATCCAACTCCAGCCTTCGGTTTCAGCTGGTTTTACTCTTGGATCATTGCCTGAGTCTACAATAACAGAACTACCAACAGAACCGGAGGAACCAGAAGTTAACTATGAGACGGCACTTGTACCTGTGACTCCTGAAATCCCCGAACCTGGTTAGTAACGTTGGCACTCATGTGTTGCTGGAATCTATTTTTTTAACATTTAATAATATTTGTGTATATATTTATGAAACATTTGCACCCTGGTACATGTAGCTATGCATGATGATATACCTTTCACGGGAGGATTAGGAGGAGCTACTGGTGGTGCTCGCCCACGGTATTATGAGCCAAGTAAAGGGCCCAATCCTGAATGGGTTACTCGGAAAGAAAACCTAATATATCAAGAGATTCCACTGCCACCAGAAATTAAGGCAATTGTGGAGGAACTGAAGTATGTTTTCTTAAATGTCATTAGAGGTATGAAATACTACACATTGCATGGGAACTTACTAATGCTAGAAATTTTTATCGAAACACATAGAAAACAAGGAAAGACTCGTAAGAAAAGGTTAACGGATTCGGACAATGCGATGGTTAAGGAACAAACAAACGAAGTTCGCACCATAATTAGAACTTTAGTTAACTTAATGCGCCAACAAGAGCTTCAAAGTGACTCTTTGGTTTATGATATACATAAGGTATTTGGATTATGAATATAATTAGCTTGAAATTTTAAAGAATTCAACTTGAGTATTAAAAAAGATTTTCTTTCTTTCTCGCATTAATGTTTTACAGTTGGGTAAGGATTTTGATCTGTTTTCTCAAGCCGAAAATCTTTCAAGCGTTGGTTCTGTTGCTTTACACAACTTTTTGTTTGAAGTAATACACAAGTATTCAACGCAAATGATGAAGTACAAAGTTGAAATGGAACGTGCAGAATTTTCTCTGCAGACTATTGGTATAGCTTTCTATCTGAATCCCAAAGGTATTTATTAAAGATAAAAATTTATGCGTAAATTACTATGAACGTGATGAAAATGGGCACATCTTTCATTAAGTGTACATTTTCATAAAATCTTTTTCCATTTATTTCCTTTACTAGAGATTTTGACAGCGCTAAGTGCAATCAAAGATGGTGTGATTTTGTTGGCAGCACAGGTCCAACAGCTTAATGTGGAAGTTCGGAATGAACTAAACATGCATAAAAAGTTGTCTCAGGCTGAAAGCAAAAAGCTGTACGCTAGTTCATTTAAACCTTGGTTATATGGTCCATTCCTTGGTACAGGGGAAGACAAGCCAAAAGCGCCATTACCTTCGACCTCCAGATCAGTCACTGCCGAACCTACCCTTGAATCGGTTTATCAACGAACTCATTCCATGTTGGAAGGCTTTCCGTCTCTAAGTAGGTTATATGGCAACTGGTGTATACATTGTACATTCATTAGAGTCAATTAGTTCAACTCCAGGTATTCTTTTTGTACTCACAATCAACATATTTCCCAATTTCAGCTGCCTCACGAATTTTTGTGCCACCAAAGCCCGAAAATCCCAGGCGACCTTTCGCACGTAGCAGGCACCAACCAGGTCTTTTCACTGATTCTATAACTAATTAATTTTCTAATGTTTGTATACAGCAAATTTGTACTTTTAATGTCTGATAAATTTGTCGTATATAATATTAATATTTTTCAACATTCAGCTTCTAGGATGGATTCTGACTGTAACCCTGGACCGTCATCCTCTGCTACTAATGCATTCGTGAAAAAAACCAAGAAATAACTATTATTCAAAGGCTGCGTGGTGATCAGGGTAGTTATTTTTTAATAAAACAATTGTAACATTTTTAAAACTAATAATTTATGCGAATATTTTGTAAGTTTGATCACGATTCTGGTCTTGTAGTAATTGATAACAGCTGTGAAGAGTAGTTTAAGTTGAAGCTAAAGTCGTCGTGCCAATCATGGTCAAAGAGCTTACAATGTAGTAAAGTAATAATAGTTTTTAGTATTCTATGAATATTTCTCTTATTATGAGATGATTGTATTAGTTTTTTTGTTGCTACAACATGTAATTGTTTTGCCATGTTTTTATTTTTTGTACTTAAAACGATACAGATACAAAGAGTTGTAGGCTAGTGGCTTGCAATAAATTATTCTGTCAGTTTTGTAGTCCATGAATAAAATGTTATTTAAAAATAAATAAAAACATATTGATTGATATTGTTAGTACAAACTGTCATCGTTATTTATACCGTATGATGTGTAAAATGTATCAAAAGATTAATTTGGTAATGGTAATGTCATCTCTTTTATGCTGATTGATCATTTAAAAATAATTTTCCTCAAATTCACTACAAAAAATAACAAGTAAATATCCTACTAGTACATAGTCTTTAACTACAAACAAATATTTCATGAATTAGACAATAATCCTCTCCCCATCTTGTTGTCTTTATATATTTGCAACAACACTGCAACGATACTTTGTTGTGCTTGCTAGCGCTAGCACATGCAACTTATTCTGATACTGAATATTATATAGAAACAGATCTCGCCAGAATTATGTTTTCGATTTGCTGCTGTATACAGTTGGTCATTGAGAGGGTAAAAAATAAGCAACACTTCCCCACAACAACTGACTCTGCTGCTGTTGCTGCAGGTGTGTTTCATTACATCAAAAGATGGATCTTTTTTTACATAGCATATTGTCTGCACCACCATCCATCCAACAACCGACCTACTACTACTGCTGGAGTACTAGTACATATTATCTAGAGCTGTAAAAAAGTACGAGTAGCACCTGTTTGGAATAATACAAGATGCCTGCCTCTCTCTGCTGCACTGTAAGGTTCTCTTTTTTAACGAGCACCTAGCTAACCCCATATTATTATATAATACTACTGCTACGTACTGCTATATGCCTTTCTCCGGTGATTTATAGTACTCCGGGATAGGAACTGACAATAAGTGACGTCCGTTGGGAAAAGGGCCGCGCGAAGTTCGGTTACACTAGTACATAAACACATAATAATAATAGTACTTTTACCTGGTTTTTATAAGAAAGTTTTGTAGGTAGGTAGTAGGTAGACGTAAAAAACATGATGATTATTGCATGCATACTAAAAATGAAAAATATTATCCTCTTCCTGTAGCAGTAGCAACAGCAGAAGGTGAAGCAGTGTTTCTAGTAGGCTTGACCAGGGAGCAAAAATGCTGCTTGGTCGACTGAAAAACGAATTTGTCTTAATTTTGAGAAAATTCAATTAGATGCCAATAAAATGGTGTGTGCAAAAATAGGTTGCTGTTGTGGTGATTATTTTTTTATGTTGCGAATATCAACAAGATTCGGGTAAATTTGCCCAGACTGCTGCTACCACTATAAAAAGCTAAATATTATTGTGTGGAGCACCGTCGTGGTGGTGAATTATTAATGCGTGGAGTGTAAGAGATAAATTATTACAACTGCAGGGAGAGAGAAGACGTTCAACGTTTGAATATTTTGTCGAGTTTCCGTTACATATCAATTAAGCGGTTATTTTTTTATCAGGCGGATAATGTTGAATTTATTTGGAGGAAACGTTGATTGAAATTTTTAGGAGGAAGGTAGAAGTTCAGGTAGAAGGAGGAAAAATAATAGTTTTTTTAAAAATGTGATTTCGAGTTGTTGTAGATCACAGAATTTGCTACTAAAGTTTTAAAGCTATTTATAGCAATGGTGGATCAATTAGTGAGTACAAAAATGTCATTTAAGTCAATATGGTTATGATATTTAGAGTTAGGAAAGGTTTTCGTTTGTGTTTATTCACGACTCGTGACAAAAGTAGCAACGACTACTACTAACCACGACGACGACGTTTGGAGAGTTGCTTTCAGCTGCAGGACGATTTTACTTTTACTTGAATTGTTCTGAAAGTGAATGAATACCTCCACCTGTTAAAAGATGAGATTAAACAAACAGGAGCTCCTTACTCTGGCCTCTCAACCAGATCACAAATATGAGAAGCAGGGGGTCCTCATGATGAAGGAAAGGACTGAAGGATTTTTCAGAAGAAATGAAAGTAAGTCTACATATTATAATAGTTTTCTTGAAACTTCATAGTCACTTCTTGTTCAATGAAATTGTGTCGTTAAATCAGTGAGAGATTTTTATGAGCATTGCAACAAAGTTAAAAAGTCACTTCTAATGGATCGTCATCATGACTCATGAATGAGTAAAACGCAGGCAGCGATGAAACATTAAAAAGAATAGTTGACAAGTATAATAAATAATACATGATGGGCCTTTAGTACCGGACTGGCTACTAGCTACAAATTTAGCAATTGCAAATTGCTACAATCTAAAACCTGCAGATGAGGGAAACAGAGGGGTATATCAATCAATACATATTTTAATCTAAAAGATATGTGCCGAAAATGAAAAATTATCACGAAGCGCTTAGGACATACTCTTAATAATGAACCTCTAAATTTTCAAGCTTCTTATGCGACATGCATTTAGTGCGTAACGAACAACGAGAGATTGGAAGGACAATTGATGTTCAAGTTAATGGGGGTGTTCTCAATTGATAAAAGCGTGACATGGGAGGGAGAACCAAATTTTAAGGCGTTACGTACTAAATGCATGTAATGCGTACGTATGTTCTAATGTTAATGAATATTTTACTCTGAAATGCTTTATTGCTGTGTATTAACCGCTGAACTGAAGTTTATTTAAAGACTGTACATTTTTATTTAATCAAATACGGTACAATTTATATATATAAAGTTGATGAACTATTCATATATATATATATCTCAATAATTTGTACGGCTAATATTGTATTTTATCAATAATAGTGTGATGTTTTCTGAATAATTAAGTATGTCATTTTGGAATTTTTTATAGTTGTATTTATTTACATGTATGATAAAAGTATGACTGCTGCAGTAATTAACCAGTATTTTTATGAGAATGCCATGTGTTTCTTTGTTGGCAACATAACAAGCGTATTACTGCCAAGTTAGCAATTGAATTTTAAACCAGTGTTAAAAGTACATAATATCATGCGTAGTCATTATTTATTAAATTGGGACGCCATATTATTGTAATTAGTTTTCTACGTAGAACGTTTCTTGCTGTGTTTGAACGAGTAGATGTTTATGGATAAGCATGTGTCCGTTGGAGTTTTTTCTTTTATTTTTATTATGTACGTTATTATTATTTTTAAACATAATACTCAATTACTTCATTTAGGCGACAAAACGGGTTCACTTAAACGAAGCAAGCAGACAACGCGAAGGGACTCCTTCAGCTGTGTTGCCCCGAGTGGCCAAGGTAGACTTTTAACTAAATTCTTCTAAAATTGTTACTCGACATAAATACATATGCACTGGAAATCCACGTAATTTTTACAATGCTACCTTACTTTATTATTTATGCACTTTTTTATTTATTTTAAGTAGTGTTTGTTCTATTAAATTGAAAGGATATTTTTATTTATTAAAGGTCCTGCTGCACTAACTTCAAAATAGCTTGCTTTTATTCATACGCGTTGAAGTTGTCAATACTGTATCTACAAGGTAATTAATTAGTGCAAACAATCGTCATATTAACCGGTATTTATAATATCATTTACATGCTTTTTATGTGTTTTTGTGAAATACTGTTCGGCTGTAGCTTCACTGTCGTGTAGTTTTTTTTAACATTTACCAAACTGGCTTTTGCTTAAGTACCAATAAACGGCATTTTTGGGTACACGGATTCTGTGATGCTGTGCTCCGATGTTTAGAGAAGGTTCTCGTCCTATAATCTTGTCAATTTTTGGACGGAAACTAGTTCCTGTATATGCCATTGTCATTGTAGTTTGTTTCAAAAAAGCTCGTCACTTTTCCACTTTTCAACACGTATCGTAGATAACCTCTAATAAAGTTGCAGACTTTGTCAAATATTAATGGTGAACCAGTTTATTATTATTATCATTATTATTGTGGGGCATCGGTTAATGTAATAATAATTACTTGTATTATAGGCGTTGCCTGGTTACGTTTTCTTAAGATAACTATGACGATTGTCAACCGTATGAAAGTGTTAATCTTTCAATACATGAATTGCAAAAGTTCCTTATTTAGCAGCAATACACATGACAATTCAAAAAACTTACTGGCGATATATTTTAACAATATAGTGGAAGCTGAACGATGGTTTCGACTCTGTGGAAATCTTCTGTTTTATCTAAAAACATCCGATCATTGGTCAGAACCTGTTGGCGTGATTATATTGGAAAACCATGTCGTCTCTACTGATGGCAAACAGGACAGAGGAATGGATTTATCATCTCCGTACTTCCGATTCCAAATATGTAAATATTTAATTTGTTAAACTTTTAGTAACACAAGCTTCTATGTGACATCATTGTAGGATATTTGTAATCCTTTATGAATATTAATATTCATAGCATTCCATTCAGGTGGAGGTGGCTACAATCTTGCAGCCTTGAGTGAGGCTGAACGAGCTTCATGGATCGATGCTTTAAGCAACGCTTCATTTTCCAATATCAAAGCAAAGGTTGAGCGGTTGAAAAATGAGATCAGTCTCAGAATGTCTCAACAATCTGTACAAAGTGCATTTAGACCGCCCCCTTCGACGCAGCAATTGAAGGCTGCGGGTTATGTAAAAGGTAATTTAAGCAAGTACATAATGGTAATGCTGGCTGCTGTTCACATTAGTACAATTCAGTAAAGCTATTATTTATTTAATTTTATTGAATTTGCAGACGTATCAGAAACTCCGTTGTGTGAAATTTCATTGTCATGTGACAACTTGCTCTGTGATAGCCATGGGAGGGCTCCCACTGCAAAAATAGTAGTTCACACCAGAAATTCGCCTGCTGGTCAGTGGTTTAAATATGCATGTACAGAAATGGCAGAGGTAAATAATTCTGAGGTTCTGCATTATATGTACATTAAAACTATGCTCTATGCATTTCTTTAAAATTAATTATATTGCTGTTTACAGCGAAGTAGCAATCCTGTGTTCCTCTCTACTGTCACTTTCCGGGCAAGCGACGGAATAACTGAATGCTCAGAAGCTCGCTTCACTGTACATGATGTTCGAGAGCGATTAACAAGCACTGCTCTAGTTATAGGACAGCTTTCATGTGTAATTGGATCACTGAAGGCAATTGATCGTGTTAGGCTTCCTATTCGTAGTCCCGATAATTCAGCACGACATGTTGGGTTTCTCACAATTGTTGTATGGAATCTAAAACGAGAAGAACGATCAAGTACTGAATCCACTCCTTGTCGATTGAATCCTTACGAAAATCAACATTCCACATCATCATCAGCTTTGACAGTATACTTTAGCAGTTTATTGCATATTATATACTATATAATACTAAATGTCTGAGAAAGATGCTTACAAATTTTAAAACTTTCAGGCATTTTCTCACCGTCGAACGCAGTCGTTACCCCCACGATTGTATTGCAAGTTAAAAGTACCTTTACAAAGTAACTTCAGTCTCCTCTTCAGTCATCCCTTCATTCAGTCATACCGATTTCACTCTGGACTAGGAGGAGATATTTATGTACATGAAATTATGGCAGAGTCGAAGCTCACGTACCTATTTCCGCAGCAGCTATTGTACGTTGTAATAACGGTAGTAATTACTAATTACCCTTTAATAGCGCTGCATCATTTCGTCTTTACTAAATTTTACATCTTATTTTACAGATCCGTATGGATAGCAGAAGAGAAAGAACTTCTTCAAGAAATGATTGGGTTAGGGGATATGCGCGAACCATGGCACTCTGTGCGAACAGAAATGATTCAGCGTCACCTTTGGCTTATCAACGTGTACACACAAGCACGAGTTGCTTTAGCAACGCACAAAGGATCGTGTAATTTTAAACCTAGCTCAACAAAAACAGATCCAACCTATGAGTTTGTTCCGCTAAACCTGCATCTACAACGAATGTGGGTTCAAAATGAAAGCTTGCACAAAAGTGGTTTTCATGACACGATGACGGTTGGTGCCTTTACGGCTTATGCGCAGGGATACGATCTCGGTGGTCTGGTGAAGTTAGTGCACCTATTATAAATCATATCGCGTAATTCTAAATATTTACAACTCCTAGTCGGCTGACTCATTATTGAATTAATATATTTGCTTCTCAGAATGCTTCAAAGGTTTAAGACTGAAGTTATAGCGTCGTCGGAGAGAGGCCTGAAGAAAGGTAGCCCTAGTCCTAACTACATTAGTAACAAAGTTACTCTTACTTATGACTCGGTACAAGGGATTAAGCGATTGCGTCGAGAAATTGTGGAAAGGATGCAGGTCATTATGAAGCTGGCAAAGGAGAGAAAAACTTATGGAATGCCCAAGTATGTAGAGGAAATATATCAACGGGTATGTGCTGTAATGAAAATTTATTCACTAATTTTTCTTTACAAAGTAGTAGTAGTAGTAAAAGTAGCTATAAAGTAACTTTTGCTGACATTTGTTTACAGTGTCATCTTTTGTTAAGCGTTTGTGATCATTCACTTATTGAAGAAGCGTTTGACTTTCTTGAACACAATAAAGTCACACTTCCAACGTCACAAGCTTATGAATACGAAGTTGGAGAAAGTGAGGAAATTCAAGAACTTCAGATTACAGGAAATGTCGACGAAGGAATTGAAACCCCCAACTCTCCTTACCGTTATGTAGTGGATGTTACGGACACGTCGTCACCAGTTGAAATGACAAAGAAATCTCAAGATAAAACCCCAGACTCGGGTTTAGGAATTGAAGAAATTGTCAAATCTTTCTTGGATTCGCCCTCTTCTAATTATTATCGACCAACAGAAGAGCCTGAACCGTGGGATCTCACACAGCTGAACATAGAAGCTAGTATGATTAGTCTAAATAGTAAGGTGCTAATGCTCTGTGGAATGGGAGTTGACGTACAGCATCGATCTCTCAGGCGGAATCAAAATAGAGAGGAGGTGAAGTCTAAACCGGCAGACTCTAGATCAGCAACAGACTTGGCCTATCATAGCTTGGAATTGCAGGAGCTCGAAGCTTACAAGTCTACAAACGGGGCTGAAGTTGTTCACTCAAGGGCAGCTTCGATGCCAGTTGAGAACAACAACCGTAAATCACACTTGATGTGTCCTCTGGAGCCTCCTGTAATAACTGACTGGAGCGATGAATTGAGATCAAGTGTAAAAAAGCTGAGACTTGCTACTGATGGCTTATTAAAAACTTGCCGTTTGGCTCACAGTATTTTTCGACTACAAGAACCAACAGAAAAATCTAAATTGGCTCTGGCGTTGAAATATCGACGCGATGTCTGCTTTTCCCACGCTGTGCGTAACTATTTTTATATAGTAATGTAAATGTAAAGCCCAAATAGGTGGTAGCTATTAATTTTATTATAATGTGAATATGTTGCGATTAACTTGTTTTTTTAGCTTACAAGCTTGGTAGCGGGTCTAATGGGTCGCCTGTGGTGTCGCAAACCTGACCCAACATTTCTTTATGTTCTGACAAAGCTAGGCCCCTTGGTGTCTTTTCATTCTTTTCTCACTTATTATTCTCACGAGGCGGAAATGTTTAACGACATGATTGTTGCTGTGGAGGATCTGCGAACCGTAGAGTTTGTTATGTTGATGGGTGGTGGGGATGAGGGCTGTCCACCACTTCCCAAGGTGCATGGCTCAAGATCAGCTCTGAAAGTGATTCTTCCAGTTCCTGAAGCGGTTTTCTCGATGCTTGCTCTAGACAAAAATTGGAGTTCTAGTTTTGTTGTGACCCCTGTGTTTTTTAATATTGGAATTAATGAGCAGGCGACGATAGCGGAAAGGCTAGGTAGTTTGATGGAACCTCAAGAGAGATCTAATCTTGATAATTTTGCTCGGTTAAATGAATATTATCGGAGATTTTGTAAGCAAATGTTTCCTGCAAAATATGCGTCAAAGCGTAAGTTGTTATTAAATGTTAATTTACACTGTGAAAATATTTATTATAATAATACCTTTTCCTGCCTGAAGGGGGTCAAGACGATAGCCAGAATTTGGACAAGTTACTGGATCGAATGCACGCAGAGTTATTATCAAAAAAGAAAAAGAATGTGTCAGTCATACATCTCTCTTCTCAAATTTGTCGTGCTCTCATGGGTAAGCAAAAATATGACTATTGTATGTAACAATAGTCATTTAAAACCAAAACTACAATAATTAAAAAGCACAATATTAACAGTTACAATTGAAAAACTGTAGGGCTGAGATACACAAGCTGTAAGAGTGGAAAGGATCGAACGTCAATGTCAGTGACGCTGGAACAAATACAGATTTTATCGGAAGACTATGATTTGGCGGAGCATGAGTTCCAATCGGCGCTGGACGCTACGCGAAGGTATGTTGATATTTTTAAATTATTACATGTTCATGTCCAGGAATTAATTATTTACTTATTCTTTTCAGTGAGGGCTGTCGTCGGGAAAATACGCTGAAGAATATTGGACAACGAAAATATGCATTCAATCATTTACAAGTGTTATCACTACCAAAGAGATATAGACCACCTGCAGGAACCTTTGGCAACGTACAAACTTAAAACCCAATTTAGCTTAGTAGTTAGACCATTGTTACCCTATCATTAAAGCACAATATGGTCAAAATCGATTATCTTAAATAATCTTTGAAATACGTAATATCACATAATACCTACTTTATTAGTTGTACAACGTCGACTTTCTAGAAAGTAATATGTGACACAGCCAAAAAAATATGGTGTGGTCTGAAACCCTTTACCTGTGTGTTACAAAATTGTAACTGAATATCTAAAACTGTTTTCCTGTTATTTACTTTCATCATTCCTTTTAATCATGCCCATTGCTGTGAGCAAAACTTAATTTCTAGGGGCGGCCTTTACTCGACTCAACGCTACTTAAAAATGGTTAGGTAGATAGGGCGGAAGAATGGATCGATAATATGCTAATAATATTAAATTACAGTGTTAACTACTAGTCAAACTAAAGAAACGACATACAAATAGTATTTTGGTGCGTAAGGTAACAAGACGTTCATGCTGGATTCATAAATGTATTCAGAATTCATTATCACAGTAAAAAAACAACTTTTCCGTATTAATAGTAAATTTGTGTCACGGGTGTATATTTGAATCTAAACTTATTCACGACTAAGTAATAAGTAAATAATTTGCACACTACCAGTGCATTGGTTTTTACTTTTTGCAATACTTTTTCCGGAATACTTACTCGTAAGAATTACCAAGTTTTCACCGTAATATTTTCAACAAATCATTAACTTATTACTGCGATGTTCATCGAATGGTGTTTACATAGTTTTAAAAGTCATTTAAAAATGAAAGATTCTGTGTGCTATATAATTTTTTAATTAATGTTAACGTTATTTTTAAGTCAAACGGACGGACGGTGTATGAATTTGTTTAAAAATTTTAAACTTACATTTACGAATAAATTATTGTTGATTTTTTATTTATTACTTTTATGTTGTTTTGTTATCATTTTTTACTTTAACCAATTTTTAAAGTTTATGTATTAACAATTTATTATTTGTTTGAAGAATCTTTTGTTCTTTCTTTCTTTCAAAATATATTAACTAGCTTCAGCAAGTTAAGGATCGATAGATCGATAGATCTAGCTGGGCATTATATCTATCTGTGTACCATTGAGTATTTATGTGTAGATCTGGCTGGGCCGATTTTATATGATGTTGTAAAAGGTACACGTGTATGGTACACATGACCTTGCTATATTTGAAAGGTTTGGTTTGGTATTGAATCAAATTGACCAATTCCAAAGGCAGATGAACAATTTACAATTTTCCCATCTCCGTTTGACCTAAATTATCACGCAGCGTGGATTATAATTTCAGATCTATGTAATATCAATGTATCTTGAGACTGGCAACACATTTCCTCCAGAATTGGGTCATAGTATGAACTTCATACGTATCTAATGGTTTGGGAATTCCTGCTGGTCAAAGTAAATCATCGAGGTCATATTTACGTTGCCATGATTTCTACGGCTGAAGCTAGTTATCGATTTTATACCCTTTTCTTATCGTTTAAAAAAATTAATTGGAATAATATATGATTTAAAAAATATACGTTTTTTACGCTCTTCAGTTCTACAATCTAGTGACATTGCCAATTGTTTAGAATTACATTACTCAACTTTAAGACGCACATTATCATGTTAATGCCACGTTATGGCATTTAATATTAGACAGGTTGCATACATTAACTTTTTGAATAACGATAAAATGCAATGAAATTAAAACCATGATCAGTGGTACAATTATATTATGTAAACTCTCTCTGAAAGGAGACTAGTAAAATGTTTTCTCTGACGTATCAAAAACTACAAACTACGATGCAATAAAATGATTCCAACTATCATCTTCCAAAATGTTAACACATTTCACCTGTTTCTAATGTTGATAGTAGATGAGACATTTATTACCTAAAATATATATATATATATTAAAAATTATCTCTGTTTTACTTAAGCATGGTCAGTGCATTCCCAATAATCTTCCAATGAAAATAATAATGAAAAAAATAAATGAATTAAAATACTTTGCAAAACACATATAAACACGTTGACTTGTTGCTATTTTTATTTGTTTTATTTATAGCATCCACATATATAATAATAATTTGTTGTACACATACAACTGCGTTTTATTCGATTTTGTTTATATATAACAAGTCGATGGCTATGCAACGATCACAATTAACTATGTTTCAGACAATAATTGATAATTAGCCGGCGTTATAACTAGCTTCGGGTTTACATAGACTTACTTTAAAAATACAATTTCCACAGTAGTAGCATAATATACACACATAGGTAGGCTCAGCTCGTCATAAAAATTGAGTAGTAATAATATACAACAATGCAATTTTGCTTTGCGATGGTTTCACAAGGCCTTTCTGCTGGATAACCTTTTGTTATCTAAAAATTAATAAATATTTACAGATTCATTTTTTACGTATAGTACGTTTAGTACTGCAATGCAACGACAACTTGAATTAAAATACAGGGATACGGGAGTGGTAGACCAATCTCAAATCTTGACACATCGAATCAATTAACAGCATAAAACTTGTCATTGTCTAAATATATGTACACTTTTCTTTCTCCACACCACCGTCCACATTTAGTCCACAATATTGCAGTCAAATGTCAAAAGTAAAAAAGCTTGCTACTACATACATAGCCAACCAACAATTTTTCTAAAAAAATGTTACATTCTGCAGATAAACAATTTCTCCAATTTTTAAAGAAACCGTTTCAATACACTTTTTGATCTTTCCTCTACATAAAAATGTTGAGTTATCAATATTATTCATAATTTACACAAACAACAAATACAAAAAAAGTTTATCTAAACAGTACTATGACTCTGAGCGAGACAAAGACTTCATTTTAACAAATAATACGATAATGATAATAACTTTTTGTCAAGTAAATAATAATAAGACATTTCTTCCCTCTCCCTCAATTAAGTGTAATTGTACTTACTGGGTATTATAAGACAACCTTTCGTAACAAATCTCTGTTTTTTACCTAAACCAGCAATCGCATAAATTCGTTTAGATTTCTCCGCAGCAATTTATATATTCAAGTTACTAATAATAATTATTGCATATTATTTGATGTGTAGTTTTGTTAGTTTTTCGTGAAATTGGTGATGATTTGTATTTTGTGGAATTGCATTCCCGTAGATGAGATGTAGTGTTGTAATTAAATAATAAACAGTTTCCTACAGCGACAATTATGATTGTAATTAGAGTGCACTTTAAAAAAACACGTCAAGATGCATCCTCTCGACATTTGTTTTTTATTGCCTTTTACATAGTTATCACTTTAAATTAGTTACAGTAAATCAAACTTTTACCGTTTCAAGATTCTCTTAGCGTTTTGTAGGCCCCCGTCCTAGACATTTGACCTTGCAGCTAATGTTCACATCACCTATCACCAAAATACCTACAATATTGCATTAAATATCCACCTTCGTTTCCGTCATATACGCATGTTGATTTAACTTTTCGTTGTAACTTTGTAGTCTTTTCTTCCTTAACATTTCATCCCATACTAGACAGAGATCCAATTTACTTAATATTTCCTTCTGGTAGCACTTTCTATGTAAGTACAGCATTAACTTTGTTTGGTTTACCCTCAGTAACTTAAAGCATTTAGTCAGTCAGGGCATCAACTTTTTACAACTTCTAGAAAAAGATGTGTGGTGTTTGGAAGTAAATTCACTAAAATCTTGATTAATGATGTTAAAACAGCAGTTAATGGTAAGTACGTCATTTCAAGAAATTTACAAAATTTTGCCCAAACAACATTATAGCTTTAGTTATTCTCCACAGTTTCAAGTTGGATGGAAGTTGTGTAGAACAGTAAGAGCAAACAATGCAAAAATTAATTTTGCAATAATCTAACTATAACTAATGGAATATTATTTTGATAAGTAAGTAATATTGTTATTGATGACATTTAAGCAGTTAAAGTTTAAACAAATCCAACCAAATATTCAACAGATAAATATAAGTCATCAAGACAACTGTAAAAATGAAACTTTGTTACATGTCATTGCGGTTATAGTTACGAGAAACTGTTTTACCTGAAATACCTAAAAAAAAACCAGAAACATATCTATTCAAAAGTAATATGATGTAAAGAAAAATACTATTTAACTTGGTCGGTAACTAAATTAGTAACGTCGTATATAAAACATGCTAACAGTAGTATCAAGTAAATCTAACGTAAGAAGACAAATATCGTTGTAAGGTTCGGTCTGATATTCGTGATTATATTGACGTGAATCCGTAAACGCAAATAATTATCTCAATACTATCGTTGCTCACTATGTTTGGAGCAAATTTGAAGCAACACAAAAAGGCAAGAGGTAAGGCCTTCTGCAAAAATGTCTGCTGGCTGTGTTCCTATAAACTTGAGTCATGAAGAGCGAGAGAAGAGTCGAAAATGGAGTAAGCACTTGTGGTTAAATTAGTACACGACTCAAACGAATGCACTCTTTGGATTTTTCTGAGATCATTACCGGGCGACCATTTGTTAAAACAGGAGATATACAGAATTTAGAAAATTACCAATTAACGTCTAGTTCAATAACCTGTACAGACGCAGTTACAAAAATCGTTTCGGTGACTCTTTAACTATGCTTAATTTTCAGTTAAACTTTATAAAATACTACTTACGCACCAAGCATTTCATTTCAATTACATTACTACTAACCGGATAATTTTACATCTTTCCTTGAATAATAATTGTCAAACTATTACTCCCAACAAACATGTTCAATTTATTATATAGCCTGCCCCTTTGAAAACCAAAGGAGTTAGCATGCCAAATTCACAAAATAACATTATCATAATTCGGGGTATATTCTCCTGTCGTGCTTGGAAAAAATACATAGTGGAACTACAGTAAAAAAACAATTTTAACCACAGTAAGGCAGAAATTTTAACTATGTAGTATATAGCTAGAAAGGAATATTTTACGAATGAATAAAGCGACTTGAAGTGTCCAATTTTCAAATACAATCAAAATAAATGGCACACAAAATTTTACATGGAAATTGATTCGACTCGTTCGCTTACCTACGAAAATCACGGAAGTATACAGGCTTTCACAGTGAACAATTTGGTTTGAGTTTTTGTTACAATATTATCTTACGTAATACATTTTTTTCGAAACAGTTACATCTTAAAAATCACACCTTGACGTTTACTGTCACAATAACATAAAATTATCAACAATCATAATTATATACCTACGTGTATATATGGAAAACATACATACGGTTTAACTTATAATAAGTATACAGTCATACTGTAAGTTTACAAAAACATTTACAACAGACAACTGGCTGACTTTACGTATTAACAAGATTCAGGACCTATAACAATATTTTTACAAAAAATGCTACAAATACTGCAGCAGAAGAACATTGGTGGGCCTATACTTCTATATTATTTATCGTTTCTTCTTGAGCTGCGTCTGCATCGTCGGGATTTGTAATTGGTCCGCAGCATGTATTTGCAGCACAACTGGTTGCAGATCCTGGTTCTGCACAAGATAAGTAGCAATCGTACATCCTGGACTGGTCTACATCAGGATATTGCTGTTAAAAAAGTTTTAAAAATATATATTATTCTGGTAACAGCAGTAAAATATTAACACCGGACAACCAATATGTAGGTGTGCATGTTTAAGTCGAACCTCGACAAACTCTGGCTGGATAGTGGTAGAATGAATTCCTTCGTTGTGAAAAAATTCTTTGACTTTCTCTGCGATACGTATATAATCAGCCAAGTTTCTACATCTAAAATAAAACAAAATTTAATTTATAAAAAATTAATGCAACGCAAGGGTTTTTTTTACTCCCATGAGGTGATACAATAAACATTGGTTACCGAATGTGCGCCGACGCAATGATTCGGTGACCTGCAAGTTGCCAAATGTGAAATTCATGAACTGCGATCACCCCTTCAACTTCCTTGATTAATTTGCGTTGCAACTCATCAATCTAAAATGGAGGAATAACGAAACAATATGAATTGGATCTTTGTCATTTTTCATCTCATTAAGAAAATGTTCGCTGTTGTGAACAGTTAAAAATTATTGTAAATACCTGGATATGAGTGGGCACTGTTTGCAACAATATCATTGCAGATTCTTGTACTATATTAGCGAAAGGTACAAAATTATATTGTTATCTATACGCTGAGAAAGGTAAAATACATACTGAATGAAGTTTTTAATGTAAAACGCTATAGACTTACAAAGAGGCCATACTGATGATAAGATCAAAATGACTAAGAGCACAGAGAGGATAGGATCAACGTAATACTTATACTCCCATTCTGTTAACCAAATGATCAAGGCAGATATAATCACAATGACGGATCCCAAAGCGTCGGCCATTATGTGCAAAAATACTCCGCGCATATTCATCTGTAATCGAATAAAAGCTGGATTAATTGATGCTACGATTCATAATATATTTTACAACAAATTCGACGAGGTTCAAGTAAAAAATCTACTTTTATTGCCACGTTACCTGACTGGCTGAAGTTGCAGCTTTTGAGGGTGCAGGAATAGGCTGTGGAGGTGCATTGTCAGCAGATGTAACGCGTTCATCATTCTCGTTGTCGTCAGTGGCAACCATTCGTGTAAGTCGTCGTTGATGCTTAATTGAGTGATGGTGATGATTGTGTCCAGGACCTCCATGGTGATCTGTGGAGGACGTAATGCAATCAACATTATCTTTTTTTTTGTTAAACAAATCAAATTTTGTAGCTAAATTCACTTACGGCGAAAGATGCACAATCCAAGTAAGTTTACCAACAGGCCGGCAATTCCAACAACGAGTATCCATTCGGGTTCATCTATTTTTTCTAAATGTATGAATCTAAAAAATGGCATCAAGCACAAAATCAAAAATATTACTCATATTTTCTTATAAATTAAATATTTACTAGATAAAACATTAATTGTTATTCTTCCGGTTCTACCTTTTAACAGATTCCACAATTATGGAAAAACAGAGGGCCACAAGGAAAACAGCATTTACAAGGGCACCCAGAACTTCAGCCCTAGCCCAGCCAAATGTATTCTTGGACCACCTCTTGGGAGCCATCTAATGTTTCAAGATCACATGGTTACTAAAGATATACTATTATATGTAATGTCTCGCTGTTATGGTCAAACGGTAAAAGAGTCGTCACGTACCTTCACAGAGACAAACGCTACTATAAGAGCGGCGACATCGCTAAGCATGTGAAAGCTGTCAGCAACAAGGGCCATTGAATTGGTAATGTATCCAACAATTATCTCGACCAAGAAAAATCCAAAGGTAAGGATAAACATCGCAGCAAGGCGAGTTTTATTCTCCTTCGCGGTACCCATCTTTCCCTTTTTATCTGACTCTGTGAAAAATAATACAAAAATCCATTACGATGAATATTAAAATGAAGTTTTCTTCCTTGCTCTTCCTTAAAATTTAGAAAAAATTGTACTCCAAGAACGTCGAGCAGTTCATCTCCGCATAATATGGGAACGAAACTGACAAAGTTACCCTTTGATACTAATTTTGCTACCCTGCAGATTATACTTTTACTTTTTATTTCTCATTTACCTATTACAACATTTAAACAGTCCTTCCCAAAATTGTCATCATTAGTTACTCTTAATGGGAATCCCTTACTTGTTTCAAAATTTTTTAAAGACTCCACTCTAATCATAATAGATTTGGGAGTACTAGTCGTGGACTCTTCTTCTGCATCAAGAAGAGGTGTTAAGATATCAATTTCGGTCATTTTGTCAGCAACAAAGTATTTATTTCAAATTTTAGAAATAATTTTCAAATTACTTGCCAAGCAATACAAAATTTTAAAGAAAATGAAAACGTCAGATCAATATTCACCCTACAAATGGTATGATATATGAGCGTCGTCGACGTCTTTGTAAAACTTGTGTAGTATAGCCACAGAGGTGCATACTTGATAGGTACTTCACCTGCAGCAATAATTCTAAGAAGCTGCTTGTGCTATAAATTAAACCAGTACATTGTTATATTATAAGGGGAGAATTTTTTAGATGCTTGTAACATACAAAATGTTTTCGTTATTCTTTTTAATATTTCTTCTCATACTTAAGGTAAGGTATTTAATGTCAATGAAACTGCTTGGTTCCAGGAGAACGCTATGCGACTTTGGCTCATATTTTTTAGTCCTTCCCTACACGTTATTTCGTCTTTACGAACATGACGATGCCATGCATGGCCTAGCCAAGTCGTATAAAAATTGGAATTCGTGAATCAGTGCAAAACTGCACACCGGTATCGTGTGATTCTTGACATTAGCCAATCGAAAGCGAACAAGCATAACAGAAAATGTGGATACCTACACACTCCCTCCCATCCAATTCCAAGTAAGTGTGCACTGAATAGAGCAATTAATTTATATAGTTAATTGTTCATAATACATTTTTAAAAGTAATACCGACACACACACACACACACTCTCTCTCTCTCTCTTACCCTTATTTTTCATGACGATCAAGTGGAAGGACAGTGACTCGCACTAAGTCAATCGGATATGAAGATGTGATATTAATTTTGACATGTACAATGTATCTGTATATGTAGAAATCACTAATAACCAGTACGTAATACTTAAATAATTAGCGTTCACTGGCTACACATTTATATATATCTAAGAAAACTTAAACAAAAAAAACACAAGTTTCAATTTCAAACCTCCAACTTTTCTTTGCGAATATCCGTAGTAGAGTCGCGTTGCTATTACTCCTTTTTCCTCTTAAAGCTTTCACATTTTGAACCAGCAGCAAATAGTAATAATTTTGTTTCAATTAGGCAATAAACTATGTTTATATCACCTGAAACTATGTTTTACATTGAAACATGTCAAGGCTTTTAATTTCAGGGAATCGATTTTATATTTTATTGGCTAATATTGGAACACATCGAGCTTTACACTGACTGCTGGAAGCATGTATGTAACAAGCTTAACTTTGCACACAACAACTATAACTGCCTATGTATTTGTGTCTTACTACGTAACTGATGAAAGTCAACTGTTAAACTTCATCTGATAATAATAATAATGATAACAGCTTTTTTGTTACTTTTTTAGTCAGTCAGTTATGTGCATGAAATGTGCAGTACAAAAGCCGATAACATACATATTTTAATACTGTGGATGAAGATTATCTAAAATATCTCTTTGTGCTCACACTATTCATTCTAAAGTTCATGTATGTACCAATAGACCATGAAATAAATCAACAACCTCATTCGTTTGTATTAAATTTAACTGTAGACAAATAGAAAGCTGCTGGTGAACGCCAGCATTTTTGTACGACGACGGGCAATCTTCTGAATATGATATGGCATTGTAGAGAGAGTACAGCACATGTACACAGTTAAAATTACCTAAACCGTAAACACACAAATACATCAATTTTGCCTCGATTATTGATATCACACCAGAAATCAGAATTGGCTTGAATATAATTTAAATATTGAATGTTATCATTATCACTAATATCTTATAAAGACCGGGCGGTCCATGAAATTGAAATGCTGATGATACCGAATAATGTGTGTCTGGATTGGATATGTGGATGACATTTTTCACGTAATCCTGATAAAATCATTACATTCTTAGTCAACGTTATTAAATAAAATGAATACATTGTCAATCGTGTTGTCGTGCATTTGCTCTCTGCGTGCCCCAAAAACTATAGCGAAGTAGGGATAGGATAAGTAGACAGGTAGCAAAAACCCCAAAACATGTTTATATAAAGATAAAGTTACAATAGTCTGCGAATGACGGATTAAAAAACATAATGAACAAGAGACTCGGTTTATTTTAATGTTTGGAATGTACATACATCGTTAACTAGAACAGAGACAGTAAAAATAGACAAGTTCCTCATGTACAGAGGAATTATTTAGCAAAACAGATAGGAACGGGTCATCATTATTAATCATACAGTGTTTACTGTACATATACATATAGGTACTTATGTAGCGATGATATTTTTAAAAACACAGCCCATTTGCACTGTTGTCATTTTGTAAAGTTTACAAATAAAAATACACAGTAATAATTTGATTATATTGTTTTTCCTGACACAAATACCTCACACTCCTACACCGACTTATTTCTCGTTGGATGAATCAGATTAATTGCTGGTGTAACAAATTAAATGTCATTTTTATAACTATAATATTGTATTCTTTAAAAGGATTATCCTTGCTCGGCGCTCACGGCCCAAAAAGAATTAAAAATGCAAAGTATCATTATTACTATTATACATCCTGCTTGTCTGGCAGAAATATAGCTTGTCTGAGCTTTATTGGAAAGATTACATGACAAAGAGCCCGTGATAATAAATAGCAGCGACGGAATGCATGCATACCAAATTTATGATTCACTTGCAGTTCTAAAACTAACAATGCATGCATGTGCCGTTGTTTAGGCATGACCTAAGTCAAAGATGTTATTTGAGGTCTCTATACACTGCAGTCACTGCACTGCTGTGGTAATAATATACTTTTAAGCAAATTTTATTACCACTCTACTCATCGTCATCACTTGTTGTTAAAACAACTTGTGTGTCGTCAGTGGATTAAACTTGTACGAACAAAGTAATTAGCAATTATAGCATACCAACCTGCTGTTAAAAAGTCCATTCAACTTTTTTCATTCGGCTCAAAACAATTAGTTACTCATCACTTCATCAAAAAAGAGTATCATATCGCATCAAAACAAACATACATACTTAGCATGATGATCATTGACTTGACGTATCTCCGAATTTGACATTTAACAGTTCCTCGTGGTTGTAAAATGTGATTTTTTTTCCACTTTAAATTATGAATGTAACTATTTATGATTCATGAACTGATAAAAAGATGGCCTGATTTATCTATTTATCATATTATTGTTTTTTTATGTATTTGTGTTTTTTCTCAAAACAACCTGGGTGACTCTTGTTTACGAATTTGAGTTCCAGTTTATGAATCATGACCTGTAAAATTGTCCGA
>JAHZMT010001510.1:0-10080 GCA_027743785.1 Sinhomidia bicolor
TTCAAACTTCAGGTCAAGATGACGTATGGACTGTTCCAAGTTCTCTTATGGGAACAGGAGTAGAGACTAAATTTCAGTAAGTAAATTGAATAAATAATTTTTGTCTTGCGCTGTTGCCCAATGTAATTACTCAGTTGAGTGGTTGTACGAGAACAATGGTTAAAATGTAGTGTTTAAAATAATAATTTTTAACCGAAAATGGTAGATCTTCTTCTTCATCTGTCTATACAGGTAGTTGGGGTTAAAACAACGTTTATAATTAAAAATCTTTCTAATCAAATCCTGTCATGCTGTCAAATTTTATAATATGTTTTGCTCAGCTCTTTGTTCTGCTTACATGTTTTTAGTTTAGAATAACCTCTTGGGTTGAAACGACTCGTTATCATGATACTAATAACAAAAGAGTCAACCCGTATCTTGTAGTGTTAGTGTTAAATGATTACAAATGAGCACGTAGTAAAACCAGCGTCGTTCCGTTCAAGATGCTACAAATCATAACAAGAAGTTAATGTAACATGCTTGTGTCCTCAACAACTGAAGAATAGCAAGAAAAAGAACTGATTAACATGAAATCGAAAGGGGCGGGACGGACGGGTTGTTGAATGTTTTCTTCATTAAAGAGTGAATCATTAAAAAATATACAGGGCTCTCGATCAATAAGATGACGAGTCGAGTCACACACCGTGAGATTTTTTATGAACGAGTTTATAATTTAGAATGTTACTCAAGGGTGTTCTTTTAAGTTAAATATACTTTGATGCTAATATGCTGCCTACACACAAAAATTTTACTATGATTATGCATAGTTATTACACTTTCCCGTCCTTTGATTATGCTAATTTCTCAACTGATCTATTTAACATGGGCGAAAAGAAGGGTAGTGACATGTCAACTGTCATTAATCTCTTGATATTTTTTTGGAGAGGAACAAAAAATTCTTATCTGATAATAAACGTTCATACTTTCGAATTAGATTGATCGTTTGAGTTATTCATGTGGTAGTTTTTTTGTATTGGAATCGGGTTACGGCAATGGAATATATTAATAAAATTTAAATCTAAAAAATGAATACAGTATCTCTATCTGCATTACAATCCGTATGCACATTTGTAAAATCGCGCACGTATGTACATGATAAGCTGACGATGAAGATCAGCTAGTAGTCTACCTAATCACTAATCGCAATGGGAGGGATGTTAAATAACGTATTTTGACGTTTAATTTGGTGCACCTCCTCCGTCACCACCACACACAGCTTTGTCTCCGACTTCTCGTATCATTTTAAAAATGTAACAAGAATATGCAATACATAAATACTTATATCTTCTTCCTTATAAAATAAATGTATAAAAAATTTTAGTTGCCATTAATGTGTAATATCAAATTCTCGCAAAGTAAGCTGACCAGCGTGCATATAAGTAGGTATAAAAACGTCTAATTGCAGTCCCCAAACTGGTATGACTGTTAGACAACAACGCGAACCGCAGCAGCGTCGAGCGAGACCAGAAGTGCATGCTGCATTGCATACATTTCTTAACCACTCCCTAAGCGAAATCCAATGATGTAGTATTTTGTCGTTGCTTGTGGTATCTTTAAAAACAGCAAGTTATATAATAAAATAAATCGGCAATAAATTTCAGAGCATACAAAGTTGTGAGACCACTTGTTTCAGATTATGCGACAAAAAATGAATGTATATTTTTTATTTTGTTTTAAAAAATCCCTATAACCGGATATGTTTTTAAGAGTTATTGATGCCAGACATTTTTTTCTTGTTATTGTGTTATTTGTTATTTATTACGTACGTATCATACATTCAAGCGAAGCGCAAATTTGCACAATAAGTAGTGCAAAAAAATTTCAAACTGCTCACCTTATTAGAATAACAATGATTGTACCTGAATCTTATTCAAAATTAATGTCACATACATTTAAATTATTAAATACATAACTAATCGGAAAAAATTGAATTTTTTTTCACAGAAAACACCTACATCTTGTTTTTCAATGTAAAAATATATATCAGTGTCAGCTAGAGAGCCGCAAGCAAAAACGGCTACTCCAAATTGAAAATTTATATTAAATGATTAACTGTACCTAACTAATTACCCAACCTCACACTAACGAATTGCTTACTTATTATATTAGGTGTACTTAATAATAAAGTTATATTTTGTTATTGAATAGACTTCATTTTTTGGCATTAATGACAGTATAACCTAATTTTCTTTTTGAGAACATAAAAAACGCTGGATTTTTAAGTTTTTTCGTTCTTGGAGAAACAAAGTGTTTAACACTATTTGAAACGTCTCAAATCTCAAGTATATGTATAGGTATGCAAACTGTATAAATGGACTTTATGCAATAATAAGGAGATGCTATTTGTCATGTCTTGTTGTGAGTAATTGATGCTGTCAATTGTCAAGTACACCTTATGCCCCCTACTTTGTTGTAAAATGGTGTGCTACAATAATATGCGGTTTGACACAATTACATTGATGTCTACTCACCTATCACAAAATTTAAAAACGTCATTAGTCATTAAGCAACTTTTACCCTGTTTTCATTTGTTAACGAGTAGTTCAGTTAAGCAACAGAACACCAATCAACTTTAAACTGTCCTTATAATAATGACAACGTTTATATTAATTTTGTTTTGCACGTTTAAACTTTTTTAACGTTTTCTGGATCGTAAAAAAACCAAACAACAACATGTACTAACTTACTGTTGGTTAAAAATACTTGTCAGGGTAATTTTAAGGCGACGGCTATATTTTTGCATTTATAATTAAATTGATTTTGATTAATTGTTGGGTTTGTTCCCCACAAGGTTGCAAACTACCACCCCGGGTTGCAAAGATGGTAAATTTGTCGGTCAACTCTCTACTGGCGCTGTATCAGCGGATCATATTTTACCTGATGGGATGTTAAAATACAAAAATGAATAACCACTCCGGGTTGCAAAGATGGTAAATTTGTCGGTCAACTCTCTACTGGCGCTGTATCAGCGGATCATATTTTACCTGATGGGATGTTGAAATACAAAAATGAATATTACCGATCTAATGAGTACTGTATCCGAGGAAGTAGGTAAGCTATAATAATCATGGACTTTTGAGTTTAATATAGTTAATAATATACGTATCATTAACTTAATCTTCAAATGTTGCATAATTCATAATTTTGTTTCCTACAGTATAACAATCATTGCAATTTTCATTTGAAGAATTGAAATTGCATAGTTTGTGCATGCTCAATATATTCGTATTATGATGAAAAAATTTTAACGTTACTTTCGGGTATTTTTCGCCCACTTTTACAATCTCTTATCACGTACATCTATTTTACATGATTTCTCAAGTGAGCAAGGAAGATGCATCGTTCAATTCATAAGCGTCAAATGTTTTACAGTAATTTACAGAAATTTCCTTTTTTATGATGATGTAGTGTCATCATGTGTTTAGGTTATGCTATTCACTAATATTCAAGTTGCCTGTTTATATTGATTTACACAGAAGGATAAAAACGATTCATGATATTCCACTTTTAATTTCAACGAAATATCTAAAAGAAATCAAAATCTGTCTATTTACTTGACCATCAGAGGTGCATATAATATTGTGTGCCACGCACATGAGAACAGGTTTGGTGTATGCGTCCCAGTGTGGATTTATGCAGGCGATTAATGAAGTGGTAGTAACGTACACTGTACAGTGTAAAATTTAATGTACGTCAAATACATAATTATGGGCTCATAAATAATTTACTATACATGTGCATCAGTCAACGGTTTGGCGTTATGAGTGATGTTAAAAAACAGTTTTGCAGAATTACACAAACATCCCAAACTGCAGAGCTAGTAGCTAGTTCATAGAATTTGACCTGTTGTATCGTAGTCTTTTTTTTCTAAAATTGTCGTCTAGCCACGTATCAAATGCAATCATTCATTATTATTATTTGCTGTATTTGTTAGGTAGTTGGGATCTGTAATTATTTATTTTCAGATTCTGGCATTACTATTATACACAAGCATTTTTAAGATATTGCATTTATGTGTATTTAAATATCCTCTCTCAATAAGCCATTACGTATATTGATCGTAACACGAACAACGGATAAAAGTGGAAATTACCTTGTTCAGTGTTTCAAAGAGTTAAATGGTTTGACTGTTAATGAATTGAAATTATTTTTGTCTGTGCACCTATCATTATTAGTAGCACAAAAATGCATATTACAGCAATTTAAGAAAAAAAGATTCATCTTTAACGAAAACAAAATAATGCCTCAATAAGCTTTATTACAAAAGAAACAGTAATGAATTAAAGAAACTTTCGTAGTGATTTCCCTTTTTCTGACTGTCTCAAGTACACAATTTAAATATATATATATACCTAAGTGAAATTACGTTTCAAAACTAAAATCGTAGATGCTTACATGCATCGACTTTCATTTTCACAAATTAGATATTATGTTTAAATTTTTAAAAAACTTGAATTTTCACAGAACATCTGAGGATATTTTGGATGTGCACATTTGCAAAATAAATTGCGCAAACCCAGAAACTCCATGCGTTCATAAATGCTGCGGATATGATGAGATTTATAGTATGGGAATGAAAGGACAAAGAGGAGGCTGTTTAAGAATGGATCCTTCCAAAAATGAATCCATTTGGTCACCAACACTGTACGACGAAAACAGAAAAAAATTGACTTCAAGACAGTTAGAAAAGGCTGGAATCAGACCTCATGTCGTACAGTCAAATCCAACTAGTTTTCGACACGCTTGTCCAAGAAATGCTACTACTGTATTTCCCTATGGACAGCAAGTTGCCGACTTCCTGTCAACTGTTCTTCGTTACCCATTTACTTCATTAAAGTAAGAAATTATAATCCAGATCTATGATGATATTATATGATGTCAAAATGCCTGCTTGTTTATTATATTAAAAATGTAATGCAATTAATAAATTGTAATTACAGATTTATGATGCGAAAAGATGGATGGTTAATGAATCCGAATGAAGGTCAAAGAAATATTGCCATTTCTAAAACTTTAAAAACTACAAAATACTGTATAGACGGAGTAATGAATTATGGAAGTACGGAAGAACCATTTATGAATACAGAAGAGCAAACAGTTCTCTTTTTATGCTTAGGAGCTCCTGAAGGTAAAAGCTTCAATTGCTTTATTTTAATTGATTGCTTAGATTGTGTGATAAATGCGCAATTTTTTCAGAGCTCGCCACATCTTCAGGTCCAAAGGCAGAAAGTTTAATAGCATCCTCATCAAACGACCAGCCAATTGTCACGCAACTCCCTCCCTTGCCTCCTCCAACACTTCCAGTGTGCTGCTCTATTGACCCTGATGCTAGCGATGATGAAATTGGAAATAAAATTAGTCATCATTGTAAAAAACCACTGGGTGAGATCAATGACAGTTACAATGAAATGAGAAATTTGACGGGTGGTTTATGGACACCTTCACCGAATTTTATGCATGCACATAAAACGACCCAATTTAGGTATCTTTGATGCTGTATTCTTTATTGCTTTGTTTCATTGCTTGAGAAGACTCAAATGCTAGGGAAAAAATATACTGTATTCTCACATGTAATATTGTTTGCAGATTGGAGGTACAGCCACTAAAATGTCAAAGGTGGACAAAAGAGTTTATCCATGACTTGGGAAAATTACTGTCACCAATTGAACCAGTTCTTATGCCTAACGGAATGCTTAAAATGGGAAATGACTATTTCAAAAAGGGCGAGTTCTGTATAAATGGGTACGAGTATAAAGTTTAAATATTTATATCTAAATATTAGCATTGCAAACGGGAAGCATACCTTTTATTTTATTTTAAAATATTTCTAAAAATATTTTATAGGGTATTCCGTAAAACTGTTGAAGTCCTTGTTTGTAAAACCAATTGCTCGGATCCTCAAACACCGTGTATTCAAAAATGCTGTGCACCAAATGAAGTTTACAGTTTAGGTGTGGGTGGGAAGAAACGTGGTTGTATTCCTTTATTTCCAGAGGATACACCATTTGATCCTCCGCTTTACAAAAATATGGGGGTTAGAGTACCTGAAAAAGAATTGGAAAGCATGACACCTCATTTAATTCAAAAGTACCCACCAAAGTTTCAATACAATTGCTTCAAAAATGTTACACTCGTTTTTCCATTCAGCAGTGACGTCGTTCAGTTAATGAGTCCCTTGGCGCAAATCAATTTAGAGTATGGACAAGCGTTTTGTTTATTTTATTTGATAAAATTATTTACACGTTCAATGCTTATAATCAGATTTTTGTAACTCTACATTTTTATTATCATATCTGTATTTTCAGATTTAAATTAAGACGAGATGGAAAAGTAATTTACAAACATCCGAGTATCCGAGATTCTTCTGGAGACTTGATCGAATCTGTTTTTAGTACATTTAACTTTTGCGTTGATGGAATTCGACACTGGGGAGAACCTGAAGGCCCATATCGTAATCCGGAAGATCAAACAATACTATTTGTTTGCGCCGTAAACCCCCCACTTCCAACCGTTCCTAAATAATCTTCATTGCGTTGATAGCATCAAGTCCTAGCAAAAAAAATTGTGAAAGCTTTCTTTCCAGTACTGGATATTCGCAATCCAAACTTATTTATATAAACGTACATACTGGATACTGTCCAATGATGATTTTCTTAATGCCCTTAACAAAGACCTCGAATAGAATAGCCTATTATTGCAGCTAAATAATAATATTCAATGTTCTGATGTCTTCAAAACTAGCTCAATGTATTATTTTGATTTTGTAAAAATTCTTTTTAGTGTATATAACTGTATTAAAAATTAATTTATGTAGTATAAGTTTTGAACGAACGTATAAATGTTAAGTCCTGTAGCCTTTGTAGGGATATGAGTATTCAAAGTATGGAATTTAGTTTCTCTGCATGTGTTTGCTGCTGACGGGTTTATGTACAACCAATAAAAGTATGTAGTGAGTTGGTCAGTATTTTAACTTTATGGAAACAACATGCAGTTTGTGTAGCGAGCCCCTGTGAAACTGTTGTAAATCGAAATAGAATCTAACACGTTGTAAGTTTGTACCAGTATTCTGTGATGGAAGGGTCCTATATACGAATAATATTTTGTCATTTTGGGAAATTTTGGTTAAGTTTTTATTAAGAGTAGAAATAAAAAGTGATAATTTGTATTTGCAGCATAAAACTGTTGTTCACGTTCTAACTTTGCTCAATAACTAATGCATTCTTTAAAAAATGTGGTTATTAATACGAAATGCATGCGGCATCAACATCCCCGAATTTGTAAAGTATTTGTGTAGAATTTAATTTATGGAAATTCAATTTTTCTTAATTTTTCGATTCCATTCATTATCTACCTTCATATCATCGATGATATTACAAATATTTTTCCTTCATATATGGTTGTAATTTATAAAAACTGTAAACGTAGATCAGAAAAGAAAACACTAGCTTATTTTAAAAGTAATTAACCCATATTTTTAAGTTGTGGCTACAAACAAAAAATCTAACACGGGTTGTGATTGAATTAAGATTTCAAACTCCCGTATATACAGTCGTACTTGTGCAAAAAGCACGTAAATCTTTGTTTGGAAAAAAGTAAACTACACAAGGCTTTCCTGTTGGGTCATGCCCATGCCATAATTTTTTGTATCACTACCGACAAGCAATGAACTTCTATTTCTCATGATAAACTGACTTCTTATAGTACGTGGCCAGTATTAATACACTTAACCAACTAAATTAGCTAGCATTTACATTCCCTTGGACAGGGCATTACCAGTAAAAGAATTTATGCAAATTTACACCTATTTACTCCTTAAACAAACATAGCTTATCTTTATTTTCTTCAAATGGCTTTTACAAGTGTGTGGTAAGTGGATGTACACATCTATCATTACATGTTTGTCAATTGAATCAAGATTGACGTCAATGAGCATGTACACAAACAAAGCCACAAAAATATGAAAAGCTTACGTGTGTTAAGCAGTAAATAGATGTACACACAGTGCAGAATTCAGAGGAGACACCGTTCGTAGTAGTGTATTCTGACATTACTTGCTAATCATTATTCATCGTAATACTCCATTCCAAACATTCCAAATCCTAAAACTCATCAGTATTTACGTTAAACTGATTCAGCATCAAGCTACAGTCCGTACGTGTTCAGATACTATTATGTTAACCTACTCTAGTGATTTNTCCAAATCCTAAAACTCATCAGTATTTACGTTAAACTGATTCAGCATCAAGCTACAGTCCGTACGTGTTCAGATACTATTATGTTAACCTACTCTAGTGATTTTTGGTTTCTTACGCGTTATATTGCGTTCAAAGTAAAAAGTAAAAAATACATTCAATTGATCTATTTACTTTTGATTAAGAAGTAATAGTAGTGATAGTTGTAGGTTGTAACCGTCTCAACACATGAGGAGAAAAACTTTATTTGTGCAACAAGAAAGAAGTCAGCATCTGTGGTTTTAAATGTGATTTATAATAAGTTTTAAATTTTGTCGTTGTTAGTTGAGTTAGGTGCATGTTCATGAATACACGCTAAGATTATAACTCAAGGATGTTATTATTTCAAAAAATAAAAGCATCTTCTGTACGAAATTTTTTAATTTTCGATTTTTTGCTCGGTCTCATAGTTCAAATACTACAGTCTGTTGGAAATAGGACCTTAGACGGTGCTCTCCGTTACATCAGTACCACTGGGAAACGTCTTGCACATTTTACCTTTTAGACAGTACACTGGTAACACCCAAGTTATTGTTATGTTGAATTAGAAGTTTCTAGATAAATTAAATATAAAAACAATACTCTGCTTAAATATAACACTGTTTTCAGAACCTTTCAAATTCGAAGGTACAATATGGATTATAAATGGATTATAGACTTGCTTGAAAATGCTTGGAAGGCCAGCAACCACATGAATCTGGGACAGTTTCTCATCGTGAGGACTGATTATATACATGCTGCCCACTCTCGTCATTACAATATTTGAAGTAGTTGCAACTACATTTAAAACATTTGTACGGATGCTGGCGCTAGCAATAATAATTTCTCTTGCCATTAACGTATACATGGGAAACGGTTTTGATGTTATGGACATGCTCAGTGCTACATTAAAATTCTGTAAGAAAGGGTTGAGAGCCATTCTAATCGAATAAAGTAAATCATGCAGCAGCGTACAGTTTTGGGTTTGATGTACGTAGATAGATGGAAGCTAGAATTAAGGATTGTATGTATATGTAATATGATTAAAAGTATTTAATAAAACTGATCTCAAAACGCCGCTTGTAATTCTAACTTTGAAAGAATTTATGACTAGAAAAATGCTGTAACTATTCTGCAATAAATAAAGAAATTTTATAAAACTTTAAAAACGAACAATTTTTTGTGTTTTGATCAATTGATATTGTTGTTAGAAATTACAAAATTTTGCAAGTATACTTCATGATGACTCATTACAAATTTTTGATCGAATTGCTAGTACCACTTGTGGTCAAACAGAGTACGAGTATACGTAACACAAATTTGTTTGGAACAACTTTTTAAACTACCTAAAATAAAATTTGTGTTTTGTAAATATTCACTAATAAATACATGTGTCATGAACTATGAAAGTTTAATTGTGACAGTGTACCTAGCTATAATTTCAATTTTTGGAAGTAATTTTATCCACAGTAGTTATAATTCATTAATAATATGATGATACTATTCCAACGATAATTTTTTTAATTAGTCTAATTTTAAATGCACTATTTCTTTCAGTATTACGCTGCGTTTTTGTTAACGTGTGCATTTCTTTTTAACTCTGATCGAATGGCATAAACATTTAGAGGAGCAATAACTCACTTGTAATGAAAAATTCTCAATGTAAATTATTGTTAAATTACTTATTTTCTATCAAAGCATGTAAAGTAATCATTAATCTTACAAATGCACTATCCTTAAAATATCCGTTCAAAATAGGTATCTTTGAGTTTTTTTCACTGCAAATAGAACTGACCTCGATTCTCCTTTGGAAATTAAACAGTAAAACAAT
>JAHZMT010001511.1:0-13551 GCA_027743785.1 Sinhomidia bicolor
CCAGCAGCCCATAAAAAAACTCTTCTTCTTCAAAAAAAAATTAAGCGCACAGAATAAAAAAAAGTTTTTAATTTACCATGGCCAAAGGAAAGTGGAAAATAATGGATACGGGGGAAGACTGCGGACGCGGGGTATATATACTAGAGATAGAATATATAACTGCGTAGATTTTTTTTTCGTAGTACACACACGCAACTAACCGAGCCTGATGTGTATTTACGGATTATTATTGCAAATCAAGCAATCTGTTTATAAACCTCTGTAAAAATGAGAGGAAGATGGAGATAGAGAGAGTGTGTGTGTGTGTGCGTTTTTCAAAGGAATGCATGTTCTGTTTTTTTTCTTCTGTAAACGTCAGTCAGATGGACAATGAAAAATGGGGGAAATGCATGACGAAACGCTTAGGGAGGCGGAAGACGCGTGAAAAGAATGGACTAGACTATTAAATGGATAATAATAAACATGGGCGACTTACATATTATTGAACTTTGTGAGAAAAATTCATTATTTTTACACCGTCAATTTCTTCGTAAAGAAAAAAAATTGTGCAAAGGCATAACAAAAGATGGATGGAGGGAAGGGAGAGAGAGCAAACAGTAGCAGTAGAGCAGCAGCAGCAGTGATTGTCCAAAGTAAAATGTAGCGTGACGTGACAATTGAGTTATGTTATATGACGCTGCTCAGGTATTTTTAGCGCGTAAAGGAAAACATAAATTTTTGCAGGCTTTCTTCTCTCAACATCTTGTCCCCTCTTGACTAGAATACCAAGGGATGAATAATGGAATCCTGCTGTCATCCACAACAGTCTATCTGTATACAAGTTTTTTTTCTTCGACAAACTGACTGAATAAGCCATTTTTAATTTTGAGTAAATCAGTTTTTCTATTCTTTTCTTCTTCTTCTTCTCACCTCGTCGTTGGCAATTTCACATTGTCAATCGCTCGTTTGTTGATTACCCATTCATTCAAAAACAAGCTTTGTAAAAAAGAAAATAAAAAATGAAATGCGAACCAGGTGCTGATAATCATAGTTTATTAAAAGCCGGAATTAAGTAATAATAAAACGTAAATAATACCAATAAGTTAGGTTACAGTGTTAGCATATCACGTCATTAGAAACTACTACATCACATCATCAAACCTATTTAATTACATGAGTAGATAAATATACCTAGAAAAAAATTCCATTTCTCTTGCCAAAGTAAAATACGTGCCATCATGATGTTGTCAACAAAGGAGAGAATTTCTTTTCTGCATACTTTTTTAAAAAGTAGTTTTTTAAAATGTATATCATATTATTTTTATTACTAAAGTAAAACGTTCTCGTTTTTTATTATTACAATGACTTGTTTATTTATCAGCAGTCTTCATCGTCAGCATTGTCATTGTTGCTGTTGATGGTTTAACGATGACAATGTTCAGTTTCAGTAGTCCTCATCCTCATCATCGTCGTCGTCATCCTTGTATTTTATTGTCACCATATTTATTGAATTTTTTTCCCATTATGCCATTAAGATCAAAAATAAATTACTCCATTGTCATTAGTTTTGATACACTGTATTCATTCTTTAGTGTATCAAATATTTATTGTCACCATATTTATTGAATTTTTTTCCCATTATGCCATTAAGATCAAAAATAAATTACTCCATTGTCATTAGTTTTGATACACTGTATTCATTCTTTAGTATATCAAATATAAAGTAAATTAATCACATTTTCCTTCTTCTCCCTTTTCCCATTAAAAAACGTGAGGTGACTGAATGAAATATATTTTTTTTATCAATTTGACTCGTTTTATTTATAGTAAGCAATAATGGCTTTTAAAAATGATGATGATAATTTACTTGTTATTGTGTATGACCAAACTAATTTCCTATTCCTCTTGTTTGTTAGTATTGTACACATACATTTAATCTGGCCATCATCGTCATCATGCCTGCAGAACGGAAATAAAATCGTTTCTTGTGTGTGTATGTGTATTTTGTTTCCCGTATGATTATAGTGCTCAACAAACAACAATACAAAATTGTATATATTTTTTTCATTATTAAAATTTTACCACGTAACAACAACAACAACAAAGTAGCAGCAGTAGTAGTAAACAACGCGTATCTAAATAGAATATGTGGCCATTGTTGATATTTATTGTATGGTGATGCTGGTGGTATTTATCTAAGCTGTGTGCAGATTGAATCTATGAGCATGTGATTAACAATGAATTGTTATAGAAGCTCTCTCTGTCTCTCTTAAACTTAACAAGTAATTCAAGTAATTGCTACTGACTATTCAATTCACTTCACTTACTACTATTATTATTATAATATTTTTTTTCACTAGTATAAAAAAGGGTGCACTGTAGCTTTAAGCCTTACTTTTGTGTACACTTGTGGCTGACTTGGTGGTGGAGTTGGTGGCTAATTGTGCAAATAAAATGGTAATGCATTCATGCAAAATACAGTAATAATAATGATGATGTTGATATTAATGAATGCAAAATAAAGAGAACCTGCTACCGCGACCGCGTCTACTTTACTTTATGTCGTGATTTATTAGGTGCCTTTTTTCTATTGTTAGCGTTATCGGGTAAAGATGGAAGCGCATAGAGTAATAAAATAAATATTCTTCCATTATTGCTGCTGCACCTTTAGCGTACTTTACAATAATTTTTTGCAAGAAATGGTATTAAAACAGACATAAATTTACCTTTTAATAAGATATTTTTTTAACAGACAGGTACACGCTTAGATTAAGCTGTAAACATTCTGTATTTATTTAACTGTCAATGTGTATTTTTGAAGACTGCATTGAATTAACAGTCATCTCACATGTGACTAATAATCAATGAATTATTGTTATTTCCACAAGTTCCATAAAATCAAGAAGGAAAACAGACTTTGATAAGAAAAAAATGAATAAATTGAATGAAAAAATGATCAACTCATCCTTGTCGTTGTAATACCTGCGTAATTTACGGTCACGTACAAGACGTTATTTTACATGCCTGCTAGATAAAGATGCATTATTAAACTTTATGCTATGGTGGTGATTTATGAATTATGCACTGAATGACATGATGACGGGTTATATCCACATATATGCACGCTGCAAAAAAATTGAATAGCATTAAAAAACACTACGCACACACTTATAATGTTGTAAGGATAAACCAAACAATTTAGTATTTTTTAAATTTTATTTTGTATGCTTGCTAGATAGTTACATACAATAACAGTACAGTAATACAGACTGACAACAATCACGTAGTAAATTGCATTCATTCATTGTTTCCTTCCTTAGCTTCTGGCTACTGTTATTATTATTATTATTATTCCACTGACCGATAGCGACGATGCAATATAGTAAGCTGCATGGCAGCTATAATTGCATAGGTAGTAGTAGTAGAAGTAGACATACTTAATGTTTTGATTTTATTTAAAAAATATTAAGCTTCTAGCGATTGAATACAAAACCACTGAGAAGCTCTTTTTTTTTAAAAAAAATGAGGTGAACAGCTCTCTAGTGCGAGTGTGCAATATGCGAGCTTTTTGGGTGGCTACTACTTGGCTGTCTTGGTCTATGGGCTAGGTTGAATTAACTTGTATAATATGTATATTTAAAAAAAATAAAGTAAGATAGATTGAAATTACATTAAGTCGAGTCTAATAAACAGTAAGTTTGTAGAGTGAACATTGTTGGTTTATTTAAAAGTAGGTATTTATTGTGGCATTGTTGTTATTGTTGTGTGTGTGGCTTACCGTATGATAATTAAGTGATTTTATGAGACGTCAAAAAAAGTATTAAAGCACCACTACATACTTGATTGATACTCCTGCACTTGTTGCGTTGTGGTGATAATGCATTTTTTTACTTGACTACATTCCTTGTGTACTTAGCAGCAGCAGCAGCATTAATATTTTGATAAGTGCTCGCTCACTCAAGAAAGAAGAGGAAAGGCAGGGACAGTAAAGAAGAAAAAAACGAGAAGAACGGGATAGTGACCGTATAAAAAATAACAATGATACAAAATAAATACGAAATGAATGATCCGTGTAAATGACTAAACACACTGAACCTAAAGCTACTTAAGCGTTTTAGTTAAAGGAGTGCAGTACTGTTTATTGTGTGCTGCTGCTGTTGCTGCTCTCTCACGAGTTCACAAAGACGACGACCAAGTCAAGTGCATATTGTAATTTTTAATGCAGCAAAAGATATTTTTATATCTGCATCGTCAATGACCGTTAAAAACTCTCTTTGAAAAAAGAACACACACACATGATTGTGTGATTACTATTAGGTATTATGAATAATATTATATATGAAAGTCAGTCAGCCAGTCAGTAAGTCAAAATAGTTTCCGTAAGACGATTATAATTACTATAATAATATATAGTGATCAAGATTATATATCCTTATGAAATTTATGTATGATTATATGATTGTACTTAAATACCATAATATATTTTTATAAAGCGGATAGACGAGACTAGTAAAACTTCATTAATATTCACATGATATGAAACGCAGTGTTCTTTATTGCTGCATTGTTGTATGATGAACATTATTACTGGTGGCGGTGGTGGTGCTGATGGTATGCATTGTCAAGATACCGGTCATGGCAGCATAGCAATACATCAGATATGTATAATGTATTTTACGATAAGCTTAACTTTTTTCAGGGATAATGATAATGGTAACGATACTGTCTAGTTTGTCCGCTCTCTTATCCTGACAAACAAAAACCATGAAAATAAATAAATGTTACATTATTATTGCATTGCATTCTGCTCGAAGGTTAGTTGACTGGTTGTTCTTTTTTTGTATCGTATAGTTTGCAAAACAACGTAACCAATAGCCCTGAAGCGAGAATAAAATGTAATAAAAAGCAAGAAAAAAACGATAAGAGAAATATGCGTGGTTTACTAATTACTACGTGTGGACTCACTTGCCCTGATGCTGTTTGCCTACCTTTTGCAATATTGTTTCTTCTCTAGATTTTTTTTGCTCTTTATTGTCTTTTACTTGTTCTCTCTCTGTCTTTCTCCTTCATGATGGTCAATATAATTAATACCCACACTTTTGTATAATATCATGGCAAAATAGCAAAAAAATATGGATGGGCGAACGATGGAATGTTGTGGGAGAAAAGTGGAATGATTATGCGAGACGACAGGTAGTAAACTTGAAATGATGAGAAATTACCTGAGAGAGCAGTACACATTTCTTGTGCATTACATATATGAGTAGAATAAAACGTCATCAACAATAATGAGTTATGTTGTGCTTTCTGTCAATTTCCATTGTTTTTGCTTCATCTTTCCCTTTTTTCCTTTGCATGTTTTCTTCTCCCTCCTCCTTCTCAAGTTTGCCGCAGATATTTGCTCAAGTACTTACTCTTGTAAATTTAAATAGATGAGAAGTATATCATCACTACAATGAATAATTTACCTTCTTCTAGTTTCCCTGCGCTTTGTACACTTTTTTGTTGGTTTTGTTTGACTACACATTAATTTGCATATTGTTTGTATTTTGTTTGCTGTGTTGAAAAATGGACGCATGGGAAAATTCTTTTGAATGAATGAACATGACGATGACGGTAAAACGGACGCACATGTGTCAGCCATGCAATAACAACAATAGTAAAAACAAGAGCATCGTCAAATGTACTTGTACCATGTATATGCATAAAAGTCTAGTAACCTCGGTCTATTCACCGTGGTTCTATTCTATATAAAAAAAATTCTTCCGTGCTAGATTACAAATGTTATTATGATTGGTATAAGAGTGAAAAGGCCTATAACCTTGTTTCTGACAGATGTCTTAAGTTTTAAGACTTGATGAGAGAGAGAGAGGATGTGAAAAAAATCTCAGTCAGTCAGTAGTAAGCGCATAGAGCAGCAGTGGTAGGCAGAGAAGATGAGAGGTGTTTCATGTGAACAATTTTGACTCTAGTCAAAAGTCTCAAGGAAGATATACATTTACTTGAAGGCAGGAAGATCTACTCTCTTGTATTATTATTATAGCTTCCATTTAAAAAAATCAAGTTCATGCTTCTTTATATATTATGCTTATATAAGCACCACCATTTAAAAATAAACAAACACACTGGAAGCATACAAAAGTTTTTTTTTAAAAACAGACAAGCCGTTATTGCACGATACGCTCCACTAGTTCAGCATGGTATTTTTTTCCTCGCTCGCTATTGTTTACCATAATAAATGGCACATTGCACTATGTGCTTTACTGCAGCAGCAGCATTGCTGACGTTGACGACAATGGTACAAGTCAAAGTCAAGTACGGTATAAGTTTATAGAGCAAACTGGGTAAGTAATCGCAATTAGAAACGGTTAAGGTCATCACATTATCATCATCATCATTATTACAGTCTTCTCTTTCCGCTTAAAAGAGAGACACTGTACTTTTGCAGCGATAGCAGAAAAAAATGATTGGAACTAAAGTGATTAGGTACAGTATTGTGCCTAACTAGTTAAGTCTTAAAGTAAGTCAATTGCTTCAAAAGCATAATAAATATATGTATAACGCTGTATCCTCATTTTGTCGTTGTAAGCTAAAAAAAAGTTTGATCGATAGCTGTTTGTGTGTGTCTGTGTGTGTGTGTGTACCGTAAGGCTACATTATTACCTTGTCTTCTTGTCCGCAGCAGCAACCTCCTGTCAACCAAAACAAAAAAGAGCAAACTCAGTACAAAAGTTACATGCATATATACCTATAATTTTTTGCAGACATTGCAATGCAATATCTTCTTTTAATAGTCATATATAAAATAGACTCAAGAGTAAAAATTAAGTAGCTCAAGAATCACTTGGGTCTCTCTCTCTGTAAACCAAGTCTACTGACATTGCACTGCACTGCTGTTTTATGCTGTAGAGAAGAGAATAAGAATTGCAATAAAATGACATTGTTTTCTATTGGTGGTCATAAAAAATAAAGTCATGAGTTCAGTTTTTTAAGCTGATGATCATGATGATAATGGTTTCACTGGTCACAGGGTAGGATTATTATTTATTATTATTATTATTATTATGACGTGACAGAAAAAAATAAAACTGCAAAAGGATTATGATTGGCACTAGAGAGAGAGAACTGAGAGAGAGAGAGAGGAGAGTGCGCAAGAGAGACAGATAGGGTTTCATATGATTAAATTCTATGATGAGGGTATTTTTTTGACGTGACTTTTGTCAGGCTTCATAAGCTTGTCGTTTTTTACATGATCACTTTGTAGAACAATATTGTGCATTCAGACATGATGATATTGAAAGAATGATGAATTTGTGACTGTCTTGTTGTAGAATTGTTTTTTTTTTGCACTGCTCAGTATATATATTCTTGTTAAGTCATAATATCTTAAACAAAAGATAAAAAAAATATATATTCTTTTGCTGTTTATAATGATGATGATGATGTGTATATAAAATGCTAAGTTTAAATGATGGATTAATAAGGCCTGTTTGTTTCCATTCAAATTGTAGAAGCATGGTTAAGGATAAAATGTCATTTTATTGCTGTTTGTTTTGGGGAGCCTCCTCCTCCATCGTCTTGGTTGGTTAGCTGATATTTTTTTCGACACAATAATTATAGACGTATATTTTTCCTCATTGTGTAAAGTGCTGGCTTGATATATTTATAAATAAAAATGCATGATGTCTGTACAGATTGGTACAATATTCAGAGTGTGTTATATGATGGTAGACAGTAATCTGGTTTAAACAGAGTAGTATTGGAGTAGTAGCAGCAGCAATACAGAATATTAGATTGGGAGGAGAGATGTCCTTGAGAAAAACTATATTATGTAGATACTCGGCATAGTTCTTTATCTGTGCAAAAAGAATTTTTGGAATTTGTCTTGTCTGCAAAATAGGGAAGTAAATAAACGCTAGAAGACTATATACTAGACCAGAAAGGTACATAACCTGTACGGAATGTGTGTGTGTGTAAGCCACAAAGTTGTAAAATTGACGCTGGCAGAAACAAAAGATTTTCACAAATAAATTATTTTTGTCAATTTCAACGCTTCTAAATATTTTTCAGCAAATATAATCGGCCGAATTAGATGTGAGGGACGTTTAACTTCTAGTAATCGTACGATGGTTAGGTACTTAAAATCAATTGAAAAGTTCATTGGTTTTTTACATTTTGCACAACTGCACTTAAATTTTGTAGTGAATTTAGTGACGCACACCCGAAAAATCCTTTAAGCTGGGATTACCCTTGTCCTTTATTTATCTCCTCCTCCTCCCACCATGCACCACCACACCACCACCTTTTTGCACTTTTATTATCATTGTTCCCTGCACTGTCATCATCTTTGTTTAGTTTGATGTTTTGTTGCTGGTGGTTGTCGCANTTTTTGCACTTTTATTATCATTGTTCCCTGCACTGTCATCATCTTTGTTTAGTTTGATGTTTTGTTGCTGGTGGTTGTCGCACACTCATTATGCAGATTATAAACAGAGATTATGGATTATTTACACACACATTTCATTTCAACTTGGCATGCACATTAAATCATCACTCGCTTGGTGGATAAATAAATACCTGGCTGAATGTCACAGAGAGACTTACTGGCAAACAATTTTTCTCGCTGCTGATATCAAATTGTCTACGTACAAAGTACAAACTACCACACTACACCCTTGTCATAAATTTGTTTGTATGTATGATGCATGCATTTTGCATGGTTGAATTAGCAGAGCCATATGCCACAAAAATAATAATAACAGCAGCAGCACCAGTGGTATTAAAAAGTGACTTTGACGTTTGTTGATGACAATGATATTAGTGAGGAATTCACACATCAAATTTATTCATCTCCCACTCTCCTACTGAGATTATGGTGTTTAGTACTAAAGTTGGTGATGATGATAATAATGACGAAGATGAATACTTAAAATGTATGAAATATTTTACATATTTGCAACAAAACTTTTTTACGTGCACAAACAACACACACCTTTTTATCGTTTCTTCCGATGATGATGATGATGACGACTACGAGGATGACATCAAACGCAATCCAATGTCAACACTTTCATCAGTTTAATAAAACGTTAGATAAAATACTAAAAGCTTCACATGTTATCTACAATGCGCTGTCTGTGATATTTGCAAAATAAATTTCACTTCTTCGCATATCTTCATTATTTTACTATTACCAGTTTATTACTCTGTGCACTACCATTACTCATTTATCATCGTAATATGTGCTATAAGAAAAAAAAGAGAAAAAAATATTTATATAAATTGCATTTCTCGAACAAAAATTTTCTAATGAATGATGACTTGTAAGTTTTACTGTAGTAAACTGATAGATGATGATGGGACGACGGGGACATTAATAGATTAGAGTAGACAGATAGACAGGACAATGTTACAATGATGCGGCAGCAGCATATCATCGTTTGAAGCGTGTTGGAAATAGTGACAAAATAAATAAATAGTACAACATAACAACAAATAACAAGTTTAGAAAAATTGCATTACTTTTGGAGAGACATTATGTTACAAAGTTGCAAGTAAATCAGCGTACACACAAAACAGGCAGCGACAAGCCAATATATCATTTTTATGTGTGATGATGATGATGAGTTTTCGGGTCAGACATGAAATACCATTTAGCAAGCATAATATAAAAGACCAACATGATGACGATAAGGAGGAAAAAAAAGAAGAGATAATAATGAATGTTGACTGTGTAGTAATGTAATGAATGACGATGATGACGGTATCCCACTGCTTATCATCATCGGTGTAGTCATTTTGTTGAATGAATTAATGGAATGGGCTCTTTCTGTCAGAAAGAAATTGCATTTTTGTTGTAAAATACTGTGGTGGTGGTGCTGCCAGTGATAAGATGATTGTGATGATGATGATGACGAGTGAGGACATGATAACATGTACCGCCGCCGCGCTATTTTGTTGCTGATGAGATGAGTATTTCTCAAGTGAACTGTGAAGCAAAGCTAGTAAAAAGTCATTGAGCACATGACTTGACTCGTCTTTGCTTCATTTCTTGATAGAGTTTTGTTAGTGCAATGATATGATTGTCATTTACACAGTAAACTGATCATGATGCTGATGATGATGATTGCGTGCTTGCTCTTGGATATTACTAGGTAGGATGAAAAATATATAGAGCTCATTAGCAAATTGTAACACGTTCGCAAAATAATCATTAGCACCATCTTCCCAACAGTGAACTAGGCGCAGTGTGTTCGTTGTTCGTACTACTTCTCTGTTTAAAATGTCCCACTTAAGATTACAACTAGGCATACAGACACATACAGACACAAGCCAGACAATAGTACTCTGTGTATCATCCTCATCATTCTTAATATAAATAGGCTTGGAAATAATTACATTTTATAACTAATAATAAAAAAAATATTCTGATAAATAATGATAAAAATTGGATTGCCGAGCTACTCCCAACGTCATAATCATAATAGCAATATCCTCTAATCTGGATCGGCACCTTCATCATTTTCTTGTGAAGTGAAGAGTCATCATTATCATCATCATCATCACTGGCAATTAGAAATATTCTAAAGCGGTGGGTATATTTTTTAATGGGTAAATTATTAGTTTGCTTTGAGCTTTGATAACGTCTTCCTTTTCTCATCAAAGGGTGTAGTTTATTTTTTTCTGCCCTTTTGCCACCAATACAAAAACCATTTTAGATTTGTGATGATGATGATGATAATGTGTATACGACCATGTTTATACCTTGCTTACTTTTTACTATTTTCAGTTTCGAAAAAAAAATTTGTAGACCAAAACCTATTTACTTTTTAGCTGCCGTTAAATCCCTCGCGGCTTGGCACAATTCAATTGAAATCTAATTTTCTTGAATGTGCGGATATACATATTTTTTTTGAACAAAACTACATTTGTATTGGAGTTTTGCTATCTTCTTCTTGATACTTTTTTGTTATATATATACATACATACATCCTTTACATTCAGCACTAGAAAAAATGAAGATGAGATAAAAGCTAATTGGCAAAAGATGTATTTAGCTCATACAAGGATGATGATCACGATGATGGTACTTGTAGTCAGTCATATAGTACTCGGCTTCGTTCGTAATAATTAGATTTTCTTTTTTTAGCTATAAAGAAAAAAAAACGTGCAGGTATTGTTGCAAAAAAGTATATTATGTTGTGATGTGATGGCTCATCTCATCTTTCATGTCGTCCTTTCTTCTTTTTTTCTTCTTTTTTCGTGCTGTAAATCTTGGCACATCATCATCATCATAATCATCATATCATCATATATAAATATGGCAGTTTTTTTCTTGCAAATAAAATGAAAATGAAAAAAAGTAAACTTTTTAAGGTTTTACAATATCCATCCAAATGCCAAGGAAGGTAGTAGGGTATGTAGTACTAACTATATATGTACGTATGTACGTACATGTGTACAACATCAAGCTAATTTGAAATGAAGATGGACACTATAACTTTTTTTTTACCTGTCCGTCAGCCAGCCAGTCAGTCAGTCAGGCAATGTGACTTGGCCTCGTTCGAGTTCGGATGTTATTGTTTTACTCGGTTTTCTTTCCTTGTCCCTACCATACATACCATCATGATGATGGCCTACTCATTTGTGCAGCTTAATTTATTTAAGATTACTTCACTAGTTTTTTTTCTCTCTCTCCCTCTTCACTTCATTTACCATTCTTATTCGTGAGTGATTCAATCGAAAAATATATATATATACATGAGTTTGTCCACACCTCTTTCATGTGCTTCTTCTACTACTACAGTCGTTCTCCTTTTCATCCAAAAATGTTTTGCTGTAAAAGGCATTCGTCTGCTGAACGCTCCCTTTTTTCTTGTCAGGATAGAATATCATTTTTCCTCATCACCAAAATAATAATCATTATTTGCAATTTATAAAAGTAAGACTAGCTTTTAATGTCCTCGGGACTAAAACGTGATGTAATAACAAAACCAAGAAGGAGAAGAGAGAGAGAGAGAAGAAAAAAATAAAGAAAATAAAATAAACGTTACACGCTTCAATTTCCGAATTCAATGAAATGCTGCATAATATAAACAAACAAGCAAAACAAACAAAACATGTTTTTATTACATTGCTATTTAGTCATCATCATCATCTTATCTTCCTCTGTTTTTCTCAACAGATGAGCTGGGAAAAAATGTAAGATTTGGCCATTCATGTGATCGATCATCATCATGAGCAATAATATTAAAAAGCAGTTGCATTTTCGTATTGTTGATAAAAATTATTACTATTTCAAATAGCATTTTAACATGTACAATGGCAATAATAATAATAATACCCCTATAATATGATGATGACCACATGGGTAATAATAATAACATGCAATTTTACTTTAAGATGTTTTGCAAATACACACTTTTTTCTTCAGTTGGTCATCATTATTATTGTTGTATCACTAGCACCAGTAACTATAATATGATGATGACCACATGGGTAATAATAATAACATGCAATTTTACTTTAAGATGTTTTGCAAATACACACTTTTTTCTTCAGTTGGTCATCATTATTATTGTTGTATTACTAGCACCAGTACACCCGAGGATCATTACCATTACATATTACACAAATGCGTTATAAGTATACAAAAGGCTATACCTAAAAAAATTATATATTGTTGTGACTGTACATTCTTAAGATAGACATTGTTACTTGTAAGCTGTGTGTCTACTGCTCTTTACCTAACCAAACCAAGTTGAAGATGAAACCGATAAAAATCCAACAAGTTTTTTTCTACTGTTTTTTCTACTACTTCTACTACCACTGCTTGCTGCGATGATGGAGGATAAAAATGTATTTTCGTGGGAGAATGTAACGGTGCAGAACATTTATAGTAGTTTGTTAGTAACACGATGACGGGTTGGTATAAAAAAGTATATGCATACATACATACATATGTAAAATGCATATAGGTATAATATTAAGTAGTAGAGAAAAAGAAAAATAGCTTTTTTCAAACTATGCAACTTTTCTTCAAGTATGGATATTAAGGACGCTTATGAAAAAAATTCAACTTTTAGCTTTTTTTGCTGTCTATTTGTCTGGTTAAAGCTGTTCTTCTGCCTGTGTCCCTAACCTTAATACCTGACTTTGGCTTTTGGCTCTTATGTGTTTCCTTTGAAAATTAAGGAATGCTGCGGCAGGCAACTGACTCGCTTTGCTTGCGCTTGATTTGATTTAATGGCAAAAAAATGCACATTACAGCTTAAATGTGCATTTTCTTTCTTTACTTTTTTATAACAAAAAAGTTAATTCGCAATCTTATGAAAAGGCTTTGTGGTTTATCTTCTTTTAAAAAAGAAAAAAGACAAAAAAGGTTTTTTTCCTACCTACTTGACATGGATAGCGTAAACCACTAAACCAACCAACATTTTGTCTGTATAGCTAGTTTGCTTGATCTTCTTCTTCTTTCTTTGGCTGCACTTGACTTTTAAGTAAAGAATACACCCGCCTGTCTGTCCCTTTAATAATAGGTTCTCTATGCTTTAAAAAAATATCCGATGACGA
>JAHZMT010001512.1:0-13661 GCA_027743785.1 Sinhomidia bicolor
CAACATTGCTACTACTACTACATTACATCTACAATTTTGTTTCCTGTGCCAAAGTTTGAAAGGTGAAGCTGTAAATTGCACATTGTAAAATAAAAATAAAATAAAACAGCTTTAATGTATCCATATTTCATCCGTGTTTCTCCTTTTGTCTTCCTTTCGCTTCTGCTAGTGATTTTATCCCACCGACTTACATACATCTTGCTTAATTAATTATTATTTATTTTGTAAAAAAAAAACAATGAAAATTGTATCAACAATCTAAATGTGGTAAAATAACATGGGCAGAAATCACAGTGAAACTTATGAAATATATACGTCGCCGTTTACAGAAAATCTAACGTGTAGATTAATCGAAATACCATATTATTATAGCAGCTGGCGTAAAAATCAACGTTAACGTTACGTTGCTTTGACTACTTTACAACGTAAATTTCATTACTTTTTTCTTACTTTTATTTCTAAAGACAAAATATTCAAATACTCTTGTAAATGAAACAATCTGTTCCCACACACAATAATCCAACCAACAAACACAATTTACAGACCAGAGAGCTTGTTCCTTATGTTTGTTCATGGGATCTCACTGATAGCATCATTGTATATTATTATTATTATATTTCTATACCTACAAAATTTGCTTGGCAAATCTTAAGAAGACCAAATTGAACAACACCGTGTGTGCTCTAAAATAGGTGTAGTGTTACATATGGGTGGAGTGTTGTAGTAGTAGTAACACATGTACAAAAAATATTTTTTGTGGTATTTTCCGCCTTAAAACAAACATTTATTCATTTGAGCACGTACACACAACAGCAATAACTATGAACACAGAGAAAAAATCTTATTTACATTTTGCCAAACCAAAAAAAGAATGCTTGACTTGTGCTTGTCGGACCACTAAAACAAGTTGATACAAAATAATAAATAAATAATAACCAATAAGCAAAAAGTACTCACTCTCCCTCTCAAGTCATTTTTTTCATAATGATCATCATCGTTTTTTTCAACCCTGACATCATGGAGTAATGTTTGCCTTTTGGTTGTTCACTTTTCTCGGCTTATAATAATAATAATAATAATAATAATATGTTCTAATTTATCTCAATATTCATATATCCCTATAATGTGCCCCTTATATAAATCCTTTTTTCCTAGTTGCCGTGCTTGTAATATGTACTTTACTACAACTTCCTTGTTTTTAGTAGAGCAGCAGCAGCCGAAGAAGCTGCAGAGGTTGCGGTAAAACGCTGAGAAAATAAATCACTCAAGAATGGAATTCCATTGGTAAACCGCACATATTTATTATTATAGTACTCACTCTCCCTCTCAAGTCATTTTTTTCATAATGATCATCATCGTTTTTTCAACCCTGACATCATGGAGTAATGTTTGCCTTTTGGTTGTTCACTTTTCTCGGCTTATAATAATAATAATAATATATTCTAATTTATCTCAATATTCATATATCCCTATGATGTGCCCCTTATATAAATCCTTTTTTCCTAGTTGCCGTTCTCGTAATATGTACTTTACTACAACTTCCTTGTTTTTAGTAGAGCAGCAGTAGCCGAAGAAGCTGCAGAGGTTGCGGTAAAACGCTGAGAAAATAAATCACTCAAGAATGGAATTCCATTGGTAAACCGCACATATTTATTATTATTATTTTCTCCGTGTTTGTTTTTCAGAATGGCATTTGTATATACATGTGTATTATATTGGATTATAACCGTCGTCCTCGTTCCTCTTAATTACCATTTTACATTACACAGTGCTCTCTCTCTCTTTCTATACTTGGTTGCTTACAAATTCCTTTACAGAAATTCCGTGGCTTTACAACAAAAACATAATCATGTCATAAGACACGTAACCGTTGCTTATACACAAGAAGAAGAAAAAAAGGGGAAAGACTGGTAAAAGTAGTAGAAATAATAAGAATATAAGTGCATATTTATTTATTATTATTTCCCTCCTCCTATAACATTATTGTTCACCCTTGCTAATTCTCTATTTTTGTTTTCTTCTTTTTTTGAAAGGCGGAAAAAGTGTTAAGCTGAAACGGAAGAAGTATAACAATAAAAAAGTAAGTAATTTAGTACATGAAAAAATACAACAACGGTGCATTGTATGCATTTATAGAAGAAGAAAAATATACATTTACATGCTATTGTTCTTTAGATTATATTTTTATGAAATAATAATTTAATAGAATCAGATCACGAGAATGAATGAAAAAATGAAAACATTTTGTAAACAGAAAGTTTATGTAAGTGCATACATATCTTATGTACAGTTAAATAACAAACAGTTGCAGCAACAACAGAAAACCACCGCGCCTACCCTTAATCATCATTATCATCATCATCATCATCAGTTACATTATTTGTTGGTAATTGTGTTGTGAAGTTTGACGCGGCAAAACACTCTATTGGCTATTTTACTTTGAACTATGAATATATAAAGCAATTTAGTATGTATAAATTATAGCGTCTGTATATTTAGAGGTAATGCAGCTGTTATTATAACCATTAAGGAAAACACTTTAAAAGAAATAATAATAATAATGATAGTTCCTACTTTTCTGTGCCCATATCATTATTACATCGAAATAGGTAAATGTTATGTAATAATAAGCCTTTGTGCTATTTTAGCTATTTTGTTATTATACCCGTAACATATGTAAAAAAGGAAAGAGAAAAATGAGTACCGGAACGGATTTGGTAAGCTACCCGAATTTTTTTTAACCAATTTGACAGAAAATATTTAAGCATATGTATAAATGCTTATATGTATGTATACGCAATTGCTACTGCTTCAGTTGTGAAACACAAGTGCAATTATGCTGATATTATTAAATAAACTGAACTACGCTCTACACACGTATGCATTATCTCCATCAATAACACGTGCATTCTCACATAATATTCAATAGATATATATTATTGTTGTTGTGCTACTGACGTGCATAATATGCTGCGCTACATTCTTTTTTTTCAGTTTGACTAAACAACTGAAACTTGCTTACAAAAAAGTTTTTAGTCCGGCAATAATGGGTATATAATATAAGCATATTATATTATGGCATCATAATACCTATTATATTATATATATTTTTGGTGATAATAATATTATGATAAATGGGGAAATGCATGGTTTTTCGTTGGTGGTGAAGTGGTGGAAGATACACTGTGAAATTTATTCACCCACAGCTTGACAAACCCTCTTGGTTTTCTCAAACAAATAAACAGCAGCAGCAGCAACGTGCAACGGGAGAAGAACAAGAGGGACATTCACGAGCCAAAGCGGAGCAACAACAAAAAAGACCGTCAAGAACTGAAAAAAATGACAACGCACGGACTACACATGGTAGGTAGTAAGTACGCAAGGCAAGCCAGCGTTGCATGCATTATTATTACTTTTATTATTATTATTCACAGAGACTCGGTGCTTTTTCCTCCGTTTACGGCTGCTGTTGCTGCCGTTGTTGTGACGGACGATGTGGTTTGGTTTTGGTGATGATGATCACCAACGATTGTGTAGTAACTACCCACTCCAGTCCACACACAACACCATTAAAAACCAAGCCACACTTGGACATGTAAAGTAGTCGACTTGTATTATTGCCAGTTGTAACCATTCTATTTTTTTGTCTGTTTTCCTGGCCACTTTGATGTTTGAAAAATTGGCTGGGCAAACAAAACAAAACTGTTTTTACTACTGTTTTTACTGCTATTATTACTATAATTCCGTGTATTTAGAAGGACTTGCTAGTACTACCAACCAGCAAACAACCAAGTTTATAGTGAAAAAAATATATAAATATCAAAATCATCGTCATCATTATCATCATCAAAAAACACCAAAGGAAAAAAGAGTAGCATACTAACTAACTAGTGTAGACACTGCGCTTCTGCTGCTGTTGTTGTTGTTGTTGAGGAGGAATATGTATACATTTTTTGTTACGTTTGTTTGGCGGTGAAGAATAGAAAAAGGAGCAAACTCATTGATCATAATTATGTCTGTTTAGAGGCTCTTTTAAATGAAAAAGGGGAAAGCCTTGTCAGTATGCATTATGTATTGTTTGTGTTGTAAAAAATGCTCTAGTCACACAAGAGAAGAGAAGAGAGAGAGAAACAGAGAGCTCACGTTCCTTCATTCTATCTTTTACCGTTCTGGAATAATACAACAGCATACTATTTAGGTATAAGCGCTTGGTAGTGTCTTTATTCTCATTTATCAAATTATTTTCTCTCTCTCTCTCTCTCTCTCTCTCTCTCTCTCTCTCTTCTTCTACTTTTCTTTTGTAGGCAATTACAGTGTGCTTTTGTACTTTTATTTGTAATTGTAAGTAATGACGCTCAGCAGTTCACCATGTACTATTTATTTAGTTAGTAGAGAAGAGAGAGAGAGAGAGGGGTAATCGGCGTTACACACAACACAAGTGCTATAAATGCTTGAATAAAATAGTCTTTGAAAATGTCATAATAATAGACCATGGCACAAAATTCTAGAAAAAAATATACATGCACATGTATACATAGTGTTTAATCAACGGCGTGTTTTTTCTGTTGTTAGTATTATTTTTTTTCTCTCTCTCTTTCTGATGATGATTATGACGATTATGATAATTGGACGATATGAATGAAATGAAAGTGTATTTGGTATAATAGATGATAATGGCTTAACAATGTATTGTAGTACATGCAGTAGTAGTAACAACAACACACAGTTATTTAGATTGATTGTTATTTGCTTTACACTTATGTTCTCTCTCTCTCTCACTCTCTTATAGTAAAGCATGTATGTATGTAGTAGTAGTAGTAATATAAACCAGTAGCCTTTTTTCTAAAGTAATCCAGAGTTAATACCGATATATATTTTTTATATTCATAAGGACAAGAGAACAAGGTAGGCACTAGGCACGCAAAAAAACGACATGAAAAGTAAAGAGAGAGAATTATTGGAACTGAACTGGCAAACTACAGTATACCAAAAAACGAACAGTAGTAGTAATAATAACACGCGGAAAAACAGTTATGTGAACAAGGCTAAAAAAATACGAGTATAGGTAAAAGGGCATTATGTGGACAAGCAAAGAAAAAAATGAACAAACGATATAATAATTCTATTTTGTTTCTCTGTAGGTATGCATTATATAATCTATAAAATGTCGATGTAATATGTTTTTTTTCCTTTCGCTCTCTCTCTCTCTCCCTCTCTCTCTCTTTCACAATGTTACACATTTTTATCCTGATTTCCTCCTACTATTACTGTTACTGCTGCTGCTGCTACTACCACCACCACTACAATAAAAAAAATGCCAACTCTACCTATTTTTTATAATCAACGTGAACAAGATCCCATAATAAATTTACTAAAAAGGCTAAACCCATTCCACATTTTTTGTGTAAAAAAATAAGAGAGAAAATAGCTTGTGTTTGTGTGTGTGTGTTTTTGGATATTTATTTATCTATCTATCTGTAAGCTTGTTTTATTTGGTGGTGGTCGGTCACAGTGGAAAATGCAAGAACAAGACAGTACATAAATAATTCACGGATAGATATGCTCTTTCTCTCGCTATCGATAAATGCACAAAAAAACTGAGGAACAAAACGGTGGTCGTATAGTATAAAAATAGGTAGGTTATATAATATAAAAGTGACCAGACCACACTAACTTTTGACAACTTTTTTGCTTGGTCTTTTACACATTTAATATTTTTTCCGGGAAAAACAAACATGATTACTTTTTTTGCTACCACACATAAACATAACAAGCAACAAAGCAGTCTCAATCACATCGATCATAATCAAAATAAGCTGGAGGAGAAAAAAATATGTATGTAGGAATTTCTTTTAGCTTTGCTTACCCGTTGAAAGGATACGCAGCAGCGGCAGCAGCCGCTGCCGCTGCAAATCCTGGGTCGTAAGGATGATACATGGAAGGATAAGCCCAGCCACTCGGGCCCAATCCTCCTTCCTTCATGTCGGGTAATCCTCCACCCTAAAATGAAAAGAGAAAGAAAAAAACCATGTATAAAAATAAATACTCTTTTAAATTAGAAAACTGAATGACACACTTAATCAAAGAAAAGACCATGATTTAATGAAATGCCGTTTTTATTATAATGTGACATTTAAGTACGACTTACATGAATGAGTATATGCATTATGCTGAAGTATATAGTGATGCTCAAGTACAAATTTTTAAAAGTTTGCTTCATCATAAAATGACACGATATTATCCTAAAATACCATTTATGTTAGAGTATATATGACCAGAAATGGAAATATTATGTTATTTTAGCTTGTTATGTTCATTCATTCATATTATTACCATTTTTGCTTTCTTTTATGGATTTACTAGGCGTACATATATACATGTGTGTACACTTTAAACTACAAGTAGAAAGCCTCTCAATAACTTTCTCTTTCCATTTGACATCAGCCACCACCACCACCATGAACTTTTTACAGTGTACAAGAAAGCGCGTGTCGACAAATACATAATACTCATGTTGTACTACTACAGCTAGTAAGTAATATTATTTGTATGTACTCCCACTTGTGCCACCACTACCACAACAGCAACACCAGAGGAGAAAGAGAGCAGGTAGAACGCGACGGTATAATAATTTTCAAGGATTACCATTTCCTCCATCATCATCATCACCACCACCACCACCACCGTCGTCATATCACATTCCATTTTTTCCACGCAAATGTGTATTATTTCTTTGCGTGTTTTCCTTACCACACCGCTATGCTCACTTTCGATTTATTTAATGTGCCTTTTTGCTTACATCTATATAAGCAAGCACACACACACCTACGTAAAAACTTTGTAGAGCACAGGAATGTGCCGTGTTTTATTTGGTGGTGGTGCTGCTGGTGCGATGAAGTAAACAAGTCAAAAGAGAAAACTGGAGAGTAAAAGTTTTATTTCCTTTGAGTGTGTGTGTGTGTGTGTGCATGTGCGTTTTCTTTTAACTTTCATTTTTTACGCTTTCTTGGTGGTGTGTATGGTGTATATAATAATATTATTATGGAAGATACGGTTTTGAAAAGGACAAAGACACAACAACACGAACGACTGCATATATTATCGTTGTGTTTTTTTGGTGTTGTCGCTACAACTTTCTCGTTGTCGTTCACGACTTTGTTATTCTGTGTTTTTGCGTAAAAAACGAACAGTAATGGACAAAGTGAGCTTGTGTGTGAGTAGTGCTATTTGCTTGCCAGCTAGCTTATTGTATATTCACAAGGCAATCACAATGTAAGTGTGTGTGTGTGTATTATAGATACATACATAATGTCTTTGCAGATAATTCAGACAAAGAAAGAGAATGAGAAAACAGCAAAAAAGAAAGTAGTATAACATACTGTAATAAAATGAATGTATACAGCTGGTCATGCTTGTTATGATATTATTATGTGCTTTGTACGCCTTCTTCTATATAAAGTGTTTATATATACAGTCTTATATTGCCTTTTCCGCTTGCTCTTTTATTTTATTTTATTTTTGCAGTTTTGTTAGGTGGTGGCAATGTGATGGCGTGTGTACGCACACTATGTTATAAGCTTGGTTGCATATTGGAAAATAATCGAAAACATGTTTGGCAAAACGGTATTATTTAAGAGCCTTTCGTGTGCATGCTCATGTTCCTGTCAGGGTGAGTTAAGAAACATATTGAGAGCAGTTATGTGCACTTGTATTGCATATTATTATTGTGTTGAATTTTATTGGATTTTTGAAGAAGAAAAATCTTGTAGGCAACAGCAATGAAACACCTATTTAACAACAAAATTTTGAATTGCTACTATGACTACAAAGAAAAACGCTTGATGATTTTGCGCATCTACTCCACATCGGAGGGTCTGTAGATACAAAAACGTTTTTGTGGCGTTGAACTTTTAAAATAAAGATTTTCTTAAAATAAAAACACAAAATATTTTATCTCGTCTACTCAAAGTCCTCTCATCTCCTATCTTGACCAGAAGAAGAAAAATCTTGTAGGCAACTGCAATGAAACACATATTTAACAACAAAATTTAAGTTGCTACTATGACTACAAAGTAAAATGCATTACGACGAATTCCATATAATCTGTGTTACAATGCACGGACTGTAACAAAAAAAAAACGTTTTTGTGGCGTTGAACTTTTAAAATAAAGATTTTCTTAAAATAAAAACACAAAATATTTTATCTCGTCTACTCAAAGTCCTCTCATCTCCTATCTTGACCTTAATTGATGAAACCTCAGAAGTGATTGTGGAGAAAATAAATCAATTAAAAATACATAATATTTTAATTATACATAATATCTCCTTTGCTCACAGTTCATTTACGCCTTCGAAAAAAACCTTCAAACTAAAACTCACTCTCACACCAAATGCCTTCACGCTTGCTTAAATTAAACTTTATAAACGGCAGCAGCAACAGTAGCAGTACCACGGAGGAGGCTGATGGTATATATAACATTATTATTATTATTATTATTATCTAAGTGTAAGTAATATACTCATTTTCATAGTAAACAGCAGCGCGCAGCGCACCGTGGAAAAGAAACTGAACGAAGAAAAACTGCTGGTTATGCTTGAAGCTTGTCAAAATATTGACTTTCGGTTAACTAACTGGCTCGTCCCATATCCATTACTTATTCTGCATTTTTCAGCTCATAAATAACGTTCACGCCTGATGCTTTGAACAGTTTAAAAATGTATTTCTCTCTTGCTGTTGCTGCCGCCGCCACCTCCGCCGTTCCTTTTTACGTAATGGGTAGTATATATGTATATATATATCTATACATACATACATACCCCAACCAAAAAAATGATGATATTATTATACCCATAATGTTATATAATATGCATAGCACGTTCATCCAGAAAAAAGGAAATAAAAAGACCTTGCTGGCTGCCACTACCACCATCACTTCTTCTTCTCTAAGCATCATCATCATCATCATCGCCATAGCCAGCAATAATATCTAAAACTGCTAATGGCAGTGAAAAAGGATCCTTAAAGTAGTTTCAAACGACAACAGTTCCCTTTTTTCCCTTTTTCTGTCGAATGGTTTCGATGGGCTCTTTTTTGCCTAAGACAAAACTATACCTACTAGTAAGTATGTAATATGGATGGCTTTACAGCTTTCTCAAATAAACAGTTGCAGTGTACAAAACAAAAATTGTTACTCTCTCTTTTATTTCAACAAGCTCAACTGCGTCAGAGAGACAAAAAGTTTAGAGAGAGGAAAAATGCTCTCCAGAGTGGAGTAGTCAACAACCTCCTTGTTTTCCTTATCTATTTTCTCAGTCAGTTTCGCAGGATATATGGGATACACACGGTACAAAAACAACAACCAAGAAGAAGAAGAACAAGAGGAGGAGGAAAAAAGAGACGATGAGGATGACAACAACCAAAGATAACAATTTCTAGAGCAGAATATGTCTACATATATAGCATATTATTGTATAATGGGTAATGCATGTATGTAAGTCAAGTCAAGGCTGCTGTTGTTATATAATGTGTCTCAAAGTCATTTCTTCTGTCTCCCTCAAGATACATTTGGAAAATCTCTTAATTGGATTGTTCATCCTTTTTCCCCTTTTTTCCTCTCCTTTGGAATTTTTCAATCTAAAAATTGTATGTGCCCCAATTGCATTCTCCTTCTAGTTTACACACACACACAAAATAATAAAAAAAGCTACTGATACTTATAAACTTCAAACAGTTTGAACCACACGCACATAATAATAAAAATATTCTTCTTCACCACCGCCACTTGAAATCATACCCCCTTTTGAACTACTACAGTACTTACCCACAAACTGTATTGCATTGTGTGTACACACACTTACACTCAACTTGTCTACCTATTTTGTTTGACTCTCTTCAATTTTCATTCATTCATTCATTTTCTTTTCACTCAACAAGTTTGACTCTTCTCCATCGTCATCATATAATCACCATCCTCTTCTATTTGGTATCATCATCAAAGTATTACTTTTTTATTTATAAATAAGCAGATAAAGTAGTCAGCACACACACACAGCTCTCTTTCCTCCTCGTCATCATTCGTCGTCTCTCTGCTCATTCCTCAAACAAATTTTTTACTAAGCTCGTCAACAGCGTGGAAAACAGGCCCGGGATATTCATAAAATATTATGTCCTTAAAAAGAAAATGAATGAGGAGTCCATCCAACCATCTATCCATCCAAAAAGCATCATTCTGCTTTATATTCTGTATTATTAACAAGCAAGCAAGCATGGCTTTTCAAATAGTAGACAGTAGACCACTTCTGTTCTGTTCCCTGTCAAATTAAATATTTGATTGAGTGATGCGATGTGGTCGTAAGTTATATCGCTGTTGATACTGGAGTGCAGCAGCAGTGTAGGTATCTTTTGAAATTAAAGAAGGGAGAAAACTGGAGTGAATCTCCTCTCTCTCTCTCTTCGAGTGAGTCATTTAGTCAATGTCAAGGATTTTCTAAAAGAGGAGTTGATATGATGAATTATATGTGTCTCAGTTTACTGCGCTGCTACCAGTCAACAAGATGACAAATGCAATTCGTTTTTTACTCCCTCTCTCTCTCAGTCTTCTCCTTTAGCTTTCATCACATCATGTTAAGATCACGCTGAAAAAAACATAGACGAGAGAAAAAAAGAAACATTAAAAATTTTAAAAAAGGAACTCTAGTAGTCGGAACACAGAAACTTTTTGGCTTTCATTCTCCCAATTCTATAAATTTTTCACTTACTTGCTCATTATATTATTATTATGATGATGATGATGCCCTTTAAACACACACCAAAATGTCTATTTTATGTCTGGCGATTTTCTTTCTATGACTATACTTTTTTGGTTTAAAAGCCTGTTTTTTACTACTCAATTTTACTTATTTATTACACTTTTATTCTTTTAATGGCNATGATGATGATGCCCTTTAAACACACACCAAAATGTCTATTTTATGTCTGGCGATTTTCTTTCTATGACTATACTTTTTTGGTTTAAAAGCCTGTTTTTTACTACTCAATTTTACTTATTTATTACACTTTTATTCTTTTAATGGCTATAAGAAGGCATAGTATGGTATTATCCGATTTTAATATATACTACCACACGACGTTTGTCAAGTATAATAACCTAAGTACATAGTCTTATTTTATCTATTTTTTTACAATTTCCATTAAAGGGCAACAGTGGTAGCTTTAGTTATTCTTCCGCTGCGCATGTTGGTTTTTTGACTCATGCTCGTTTTACAAATCCAGAAAAGGCAAGCATTGCTGTTGCAGTAGCAACAGCAGCATTGCAAACACGTGGTATAGGTACTGCTAGTCATACACATAAAATAATTTCTTCAGGCTAACAAAAAATCTTTTTCACTCTCCAAATATTGTTCTCTGCTTGTTTTACTGCCTACAAAAAACTTTTTAATAATCGCAACCGGTGTACTTGATTACTTGAGCTGGTTATGTAGTGCACACTATATACAATATACCTACCCTACCTACTATATAACATTATTAATTAAAATGTTGATGCTACAGACATTATTATCGTTTCACATTATTACGGGAAGAAAAAATCCCAGCGGCCATTTTCCACATTTTTTTGTGCGCACCCTGGCAAACATAAAAAAGCTTGTTTCAATTTCATGATACATAAACACACTTAACACATAGGTAGGTACAGATTTTTTTTTATTTTCAGCAGCAGCAACACCAGCATAATTCAGAATAGTATATTATATTTGTCTCTTGATACTACTTACATACCGCTACCACCAACAATATCATCAGCAGCAGCGAAATTTGTTCAGAACGTTTTTGTTCCTTATGATGATGATGATGACGATGACAAAACAGCAACAAGAATGATGATTATAGTAAATGAGGACGTTTAAGTGGGAGCGAATCACGTTAGTGGTGTGGTGTGGTGCACACACACACACACACGGATGAGTATGCTGTTACATTTTTGTATACGCAGCAGCATTCATCAGCAGCAGCAAATTAAACTGGAATGGTGGTGGAGATGATGAAGGCTGATGACTAGTACCATAACACATTTTATATACCAAAGTACAATATTTATCTGTGTAAAAAACACAGCCCAGCAAAGTATAAAATGCAAAGGAGAGAAAATGTAATGTGATTTGCTGCTAGTAGACGAATTTTTTTACCTAAGAAGAAGAAGACTTTTTTTCTGCTGTTAAAGCTTTGACGTACTTTGCTTGCTGTGTATGGAGTCAGGTTGGTAGGTTGGTATGCTGAGATTGCTTTTCAACTCATCTATGTACTCCATCACTACGGCTACCTCCTCCACTCCACTCCACTTATATACAACATGCACATAACCAGTCATCCAACCCATTCCCGTTTGCACAATAAAATGATGACTATGCATGCTCATAAAAAGTGACTGTTTTTTTCTTCTTCTTTCCAAATGAAAAGTTACATTGCTAACTGGAATAAATGAGTAAAAACACACTTCTGCCTCTTGAGTTTTCTTTTAGACTTCACGTGTTGTTTCTGATGCAGCACTTTTGAATTGAATTGAAGGCAAATATGGCAACTTTGAAAATGAACAATGAATGCTGCTGCTGCTGTGATTGTGGTGGTGGGTGCTTCTTTTTTAACTGGACAGAATCCTTTTAACTATTTATTTTTTTTAAAAGAAGAAAAGCTCTTCTGCGCTCATTTGCTTTCAGCCTGTTTGTTTTCTATATAGCCATCTAATATGCTTATACGACAACAGTAATAATAATAATAACAATATGCCTTCTTCTCCTCTCCGCTCATTTTCTCTACGTGTGTGTTTCTGTGTGAAGTTCAGGAGAGCTCCCTGGTCGTAACTTTAAAATCCACTTCCTTAATTGGCAATAAAAAATCTTTCTCTGGCTCGTTGAGTGTGAATGTTGTATACATACATACATACACAGCAGAAGCGAAAGGTTAGAGAGACTTTATTTCTTCTTCTTCTTGTTACAATAATTATATCACGTCACATCATAATATCATAATAGACAACCTTTCATGAGCAAAAATGAAAACTGTTTTTTTCTACATTTTTAATATGCTATCAGTATCTTATTCTTATACTTACACAAGTCATATTAATTTATCTTCCACTTCACTCTATTTCTGACTAACCACCTTTTACCCTGCTTATTATATTCATCATATAATCATCATCATATAATGTACGTGCTCATGTATTTTTTTGACATCCCGTCAAATTTTATATTTTTTTAGCGCACAAAATAAATTCCTTTTAGTTCTTCTGAAAAGTGCATTTTCTTCAAAACTATTTATCTTTGTAAAAGAAGGCGAAAGCACTACAAAATGCCTCGTATAAAAATAATTATAAAAATTTTATACAAAAAACATTCCTTCCTAATGAATAGAAAAAAATATTGTAATATTTATCCCAAAAATGGATATATTCTACATGAAAACATATACATGTGTACATATTTTTTTACCAACAGTGAAAAATAATAAAAATAATAATCATAAATACAACATGTTTTTTCCTAGCAAAGGAACTACTGCTGTTACTCAGCCGTCTATATTTTTTCTTTCTTTTATGCTCAGCTCATAACCTGTGTCATTATAAGACAATTAGATGAATTAAACAGCATATTTTCTCGTGTTG